>KK118485.1:828359-857740 GCA_000611955.2 Stegodyphus mimosarum
TGTGAGAATAGCTGCTTACTGTGAGTGCTAAGCTACGCGAGAGTTTGGTGAACGGAAAGCGATCGAGATAGTGCTTTGCCGTGAAGCTACCTTTACAGTATAGCTTGACAGTGTATTGGTGATTGTTCCACGGTGTTTATTAGAAGTTTAGTGTTGCCATGAAGCTACCTTTACAGTTACAGCCTGAAGCTGTGTTGCTGATTGCTTCAGCGTATTTATTGTAGATTTTCGACGCTTTTAAAGGTAATTTTGGAACTGTGCTGTAAATAGTGATTCTTGTAAATAAATTGTGCTTTTTATTGTTCTGCATCGTGTTTTCATCGGATACTCTCAAATCCACGAACCCGTATAACGCAACAATATTAACTATGAGCTATCGATGTACCAGGGACTTTTTATTATACTTTATATTTCCTAGATATGCTTTTGCGATATCTAGGAAAATGGCTCCGGTTGGGAACTTACAATTGAAACCATTAGTAATATAGTTGATGATACGAAGCAGCTGGTGATTAGTACTATGAAGATGACGGAAGCCAAACTGTTGTTCTGGAATGTAGGAGCTCTGTGGAATAACTTGATTAAGATGATATAGAATAATTTTTTCAGTTATTTTAGAAAAATGACTGAGGAGGCTAATAGGACGGTAGTTTTGAGGAAATGTTGAATTTTGATGCGGTTTGGGGAAGACGACGATGATGGCATGTTTCCATATAGTAGGAAAGTAAGAGAATTTGATGATAGAGTTGATAATCTTAGTAAAACAAGTGATAGCATTGATAGGAAGATGCTTCAGAGCTTTGGTAGAAATACCATCAACACCTGGAGCTTTTTTGGGTTTTAAGCAACTAATATAATCGGCAATCAGCTTAGGTGTAGCGAGGAATGTAAAGTTCAAAGGATCTGGGATTTTAAGAAGGTACTAACAGTTTCATTAACTTTGGAGATATGATTGTTGTCGTAAGGGGTGGTATTGGGCGTAAACGTTTATTCAAGTATATCTGCAAAGGTATTAGCTTTATCTTCGTCAGAATAAACCATTCAATTGGTACCATGAAGTGGCGGAATTTGCTTGAAGGGTTTCTTAAATTTCTTAGCAATCTCAAAAAGTGAATTATCTTCAGTTGCAAGAGAGTTGAGGAAATTTCGCCAGCGTTGTGTCTTGAAGTTACTAATGTGCTTTTTAATGTCACGCTGAAGAGCGTTCAGTTGCGTTTTGACCCTCAGGTCTCGTGTATTTTGCCAGTTTTTCCTAATACGATTTTTGCATTTGATTTTTTGTCTTATGCTGGCTGAAAGAGGAAGAAAAGGATGGGAACTGACGAATTTATTGGTAGAGAAATTGATAGCATGCTGAATATACGTGGTAAACTTCTTGATTTCAGACTCAATATCATCTTTATTGATGATTTTGGGATTTCCAGGAATGGTATCTGAAATGATTTTTGTGAATTTCTTCCAGTCTGTGACACCAATACTCATTCCCAGTGAAGGTAAGTAACTATTAATGTTGATTTCAAGAAGGATGGGATTATGGTCAGATGAGAGAGCTGGCATAACAGAAATTTGGCAATTATAGTCGAGGTTGCTGGAGAGAAAAAAGTCAATAATAGAAGAGCTATTATAGCCGTAGTGCGTAGGTTCATCAGTAGCATGAATGGTATAATTTTTGTTTTGAATCATGCTAAAAATTTCTCTTCCTTTTCTATTGCTAGCTGCTTGATTCCAGCATTGATGCTTAGCACTGAAATCTCCTCCAATTAAAGCAGGTGAGTTAAAATCCAGTAGATGTTCAATTTCAGAAATGATGGAACTATTATTAGGAGGTATATAGCTATTAGAGATAATGAATATTCTGTGCTCAATTTGAATTTCGGTAGTATTACTTTCAAAAGAGGTAGAAAATTTTTGTTTGAGTTGATGTTGGATGCTTTTTTTAACAAAAGTGATTATTGCACCTCCGCGTCTGTTTTCTAGGTGCGCACAGTAAGTTGAATGGTTTGCGTAAAGCCCATTTAGTACAGGTTTCAAATGAGTTTCCTGAATAAGATTTACGTCAGGTTCTAGTTCCAGAAGAAAATCACCAAATTCGTCTTTTTTGTTAAATAAGCCATTAACATTCCATGAAAGAATTTTGATGTTTCTCAGATTAATACTGCGTGGCATGTTAAAGGCAATTACTAATTTTGTCAAGAATGTCCATAATAGCACCTATGTGTCTATAGGCGAGGTTTGTTTCTTCATAGTTTTGAGGCCTTCTATAATAACGGTTCATATTGTTTTTAATGAACCCAAATTAAATAAATCTGAAGTGGAATTGTGGTTTGAGTTTCAGATAAGTTGGAATTCTTAGTATTTTCAGGGTTCGGAGAATCCATTTGTTTATTTAGAGGTGGAAAGTTGTTGTCTTGTAAATTCCAAGGATTTTTCGTTACTGGATTGCTGGGTGTGAATTTCTCCTTGGTTTGTTGTGGTCTACTAGGACACTGGGAGAAGTTAGCTGGATGTGGACCAGCACTATGGCAGCAAGTGTCCGGCTTATTTTTGTCAACATAGGCAGATAGCCTTCATGTGCTTTGTCATAATTGAATAACCTAACCTAACCTAACCTATTTTTGTCAACTGGACAGTTTTTAGGTTCACGATTTCCTCCGGAAGGCATACAAACCAGTAACGGGTACATAAAAGTGAGCTGTGGAAGTATTGTTGGCAACGATAGCATTGTGGAGGGCCACGCCTCCGTTTTAAAGTTTCAGCAGTGACATTCATATATCCGATGTGCTTGATATGATAAATGTTTTCTGATGCTTCAGTCTTAGGAAGATGAATTAAGAAAAGAGACATGTGCTTATTTTCCTCTCTGTTTCTCATGATTGTGATATGGTTAATGGTAAAGCCTTGGTTTGTTAGTTTTTGGACAATATAGTTGGGGTTCATAGTCACTGGCAGGCCTCAGATTGTAAGGTTTTAGTTAAACTAACCAAGTTTATTTTAATTTAAATCTTTTCTATCTCCTCTCTGCTTCAACTTCCTGTCAGAAGAAGCGGGCGTTTTTAGCTTATGCTAATTTTTGAAGTTCAGCCAAGCACTATTTAAGACAGAGGTAGAAACCTCTCGGTGTGTGAGAGCTTTGCCTCAGATCACGGTCACGCTGCTCAACGTTCGCCTGACCAGCTAGCAGTTTAAATTTATAAGCCATAGTGCTTACTACGTGATTGCATTGTAAAATAAATTAAAGTGCGGTAGTATTTAGTATACCTTGCTACGCACCCTTTTAGATAGAGGCCAACTTCCGCGAATTGCTCTGCGAAGCAAAGTTTAATTTAAGTTCTATTTTAATTTATTTAAATTTATTTGATTGTTAAGTTCGACCAAAGTGTGGTCTGTTACGTTCTGTATCTCTCCCGAATTGGGAGGTTTGTATTTAATAGTGATTGAATAAAAGAGGATTTCAAATCCCTTCACGTGCAGTTATTCTCCAGCCCAGCAGTTACATCAGAACATAGCGTACCTTCCGCTCCCTGTTCCAGTTCAGGACTTAGAACGTAAGGATAAGAACCCTTTACAGAATTTACCATGTTCTCAAAGAATACACACAGAATGCTAAGTCCTGATAGTGGCGCCCGCACAAAAAGAAGAGGATGGCCTCAACAACAAGAAGACGAACCTGAGACACCTGCTGTACCTGTCCAGAATCCTGAGATAGCACCTCCTGGCATAGAAGGATTCGGCTACATCGTACAAACCATGCGAGCAGCCATGAAGCCAGCGGCAAGTTTTGACGGCAAGACAGCCGTAATCAATTTCCTGGAAAAGCTAGACTCCCACTTCATGCTATATCCAGTCCACGAATTTCAGAAAGTCGCTCTTGCTACCAGCGCTTTGAAGGGCCAAGCGCTAAGTTGGTTCAAGTGCATCGGAAAGAATCTCTTGGGGGAACCAGGAAGCCCCACATACACGTATGAAAATTTCAAGAATTCTCTAGTGAAAGCATTTCCCGTGGTGCGAGATCGAGCCAGATTGGAAGCTGAACTGTTTAGCCGATACCAAGAAAGAATAGAAGATTTGTCTAATTTTATTTTGAGGAAAATTCAAGTTTTCAAGCTTTTGTATGGAAGTCGCCCGGATCCTGAAATTATTCAAGTTATACTTCCTAGGCTACTGCCCCAAGTTCAAGATTTCATCGAACTAAGAAATCCAACAACATTAGACAGATTATTTGAGCTCGCGGTACAATTTGAAAGCCGAAGAACAGCCGACAACGAACGACGACGCCAATTTGAGCGAAGAAGTCAGTGGAGTTCGCCAAGACCGCAGCAAAAGCAAAATCAAAGTTACGGGAATAAGGCGAAGCAATGGCCGAAGAAAGATGTGTCTCCTAAAGCGAGCGGCGAACGAAGGGAATTTAATAGAAGAACAAGCAAAGATTCCGAGGGCAACCAGAAGAAAAAGAATTTAAACTAAGAGGGATTTCTTCGAGGAAGGTGAAGAAGTCCGAAGCAGCGCAAAACCCTTCCAAAATCAATTTAAACACCGTGGTCGTTAAGAATTTGAGTTTGCCGAAGATTGAAGTTCTAATCAACAACATACCGGCGACAGCCCTCTTGGATACAGGAGCCCAAAGCAGCTTCGTATCGGAAAGATTCTTTAAGAAGCACTTTCGACGTTACAGAATTTTTAGTGCAAGAGACACGGATGTCATAGCGGCCCAAGGAGAAAAATGTAGCTGTTTAGGAAAAGTACCATTGTTCGTGCGTATCAACAACGAACAGGTAAGAATCCTGTTTTATATTGTGCGTAACCTGCAGACTTGTATTATTCTAGGTGTGGACTTTTTTAGTTTGGCAGAAGCAAAAATTGATTTCAAGGGGGGAGAACTAACATTAAATATGAAGCCAATTGAAGCGAAGAATGATAAGCCCCCGCAGCTGGACTTGGAACATTTACAAGCAGAGGAAAAAGAGAAAATCCAAGGTCTGGTAAGTCACTTTGCGAATTTATTTAGTGATGTACCAGGCTTTACGCAGGTGGTGAACCACGACATTGACACGGGGGACGCTCAGCCAGTTAGGCAAAAGCCATATAGATATGATAGGACAAAAGAAGAAATAATTGAACATCATATTAAAGAGATGTTAAAGAATAAAATCATCACGCCAATTTCTAGCAGTTATGCTAGCCCCGTTGTCCTGTGTAAGAAAAATAATGATTACCCGATTACGCACCCGAAGCGGTGGCGTTTTGCTATAGATTATCGCAAGTTAAATTCAGTTACAAAATATCCTGTATATCCGTTGCCGATAATTGAAGAAATTATTCGAAATATTTCGTCTACAAAATACATGACTACATTAGATCTCACGAGTGGCTATTTTCAGATTGGGGTAAAACCCGAGGACGTACACAAAACCGCGTTCATAACGAAATCTGGTACGTACGCATTTCTTAGAATGCCGTTCGGATTATCCGGCGCGCCGGCAACGTTCCAAAGATGTATGGACATCGTCTTAAGACCAGTCCTTGGTAAAAGCACTTTCATATATTTAGACGATATTATAATTACGAGTAGTACTCTAGAACAACACTTACAAGATTTAAGAAAAGTATTTTCATTGTTAAACGAAGCTGGTTTAAAGATAAATGCGTCTAAATGTAAATTTGCCGCAAAAGAGTTACGTTATTTAGGATTTAAAATTTCCCAAAAGGGAATCGAAACGGATCAGTCAAAAATAGTAGCCATTAGAAATTATCCTGTTCCTAAAACAGCGAAGAAATTATCGTCGTTTCTCGGGATGTGTTCATATTACCGGGCTTTCATTAAAGACTTTGCAAAAATAGCTGAGCCACTGCTAAAGTTGAAAAGAAAAAAAGCTAGGTTTTCGTGGTCAGCAGAAGCCAACTTGGCGTTTCAAAAATTGAAAGACGCATTGACTCAAGCTCCCGTCTTAAAATTTCCAGAAGGGGATAAAGGATTAGAGATTTCAGCGGACGCTTCAGATTTCGCGATTGGTGCAGTGCTTTCCCAAAATGGTCAGCCCGTGGCTTTTTTCAGCCGAACATTAAATGAAACCCAAAGAAACTATTCCGCAACAGAGAGAGAAACTCTCGCAGTGTTAGCATCAGTACAGAAATTTCGTGTGTTCTTTGGAAGTTCTCCAGTAACTGTATATACCGACCACGCGGCGGTCACTAGACTCTATTCTGGAAAAAATTTATCACCCAGATTAATAAGGTGGGCTCTCAAATTACAGGAATATAACCTAATAATTAAACATACGCCGGGAAAGGAAAATGTTGTGGCAGATGCTTTAAGCAGAATTAACTTAGATGAAAATGGAAGTGTAATTAAGATAGCCATGTTAACATCCAAAGTATTAGATTCTCGTGAAACAGTAATAGCCGAACTCAAAAAAGATCCGGAGTTCAAAAATATATACAATTATTTGGCCGACCCTGAGAATTTCAATCATCCGGATATTGTGCCGATAAGAAATAGGGCCGAAAATTACGAATTAATTGACGGACTGTTATTCTATACGAAAGCTACTAATGAGAATCATGAATATAGACCGGTTATCCCAGCTAGCATGAGGTTGAATGTATTAGAAGAGTTGCATGATTGTGCCATTTCGGCTCATTTAGGTATAAGAAAAACTGTTCAGAGAGTTCGCGAGGCAGTTTTCTTTCCAGAACTGCAAAAGTTTACTAGGGCGTATGTCCAGTCGTGCCCAACATGTCAATTAAATAATTATGTTAATTTCCGCCCGGCCGGGTTCCTAAATAGTATTAAATCAGAATTCCCAAATCAAATAATAGGCATCGATTTACTTGGACCTTACCCTCGAAGTAAAGTTAATAAAAGCCGATATCTTTTAGTTATAGTGGATCATTTTAGCAAATGGTTAGAGTTAATTCCGTTAAAACGCGCGTCTGCAAAAATTGTAGTAGATTCAATTCTAAATAAGTATATTTTAAAATACGGGGCGCCCCTAAAAGTTATTTCAGACAATGGTCCTCAGTTTGTTAGTAAAATGTTTGAGGAAATGTGTGCAAAACTGGGCATACGTCATCTAAAGATGGTCCCGTATCGTCCGCAGTCAAACATAGCGGAACGGGTGAATAGAAATGTAGTGAAAATAATTCGTAGTTATGTGAAAAACTATCACTCTACCTGGGATAGCCATATAAATGAATTTGCATTTGCACTTAGGACCGCCAAACACGATACTACACAAAAAACACCCGCTGAACTCTTCTTAGGAAGAAAGATCTTGACCCCCCTAGATAAACTGTTCTTTGTACAGGAAAGGGCAGAAGAATTTAAAATGAGTGATATACAAAAGTTAATACGGGAAGCGACGGGAAATATAGAAATGGCCCAAAGAAAACAGAAATTGTATTATGACCTAAAAAGAAGAGAGGTCAAGTACAATGTGGGAGATGAAGTGTTGAAGATTAAACACAACTTGTCAAATGCCCCAGAGGAAAAGGTGGGGAAATTTTTTCCGCGTTTTGAAGGCCCGTTCACAATTGAACAAATTACGGGGGCAGTGGTTATATTAAAAAGAAATGATGGTCAAACGCTCAAAGCGAATGTGGACCAAATAAAACCGTTCTATAATCGCAGCAAAATGGCTGTATTTAAAGATTCGTTTCAGGATCCGAGGCAATCGACTAGCCAGGAAGATATACGTCAGCAAAAACAGCAGGAACCAGCTACAACGGCATCGAAATGTCAGAAGAAGAAAGCTCCCCCCCAACAAAGAAATAAGAACCAAAAAGGTGGTTTCAAAAGAAAGTCTCACGATGCAGGTGAACAAATCTACGAACGGAATTACGAGCGCACCAAGAGAAGAAAGCAGAATGGGCAAGGGAAGCCCAATGTATCCAAAAGAACTGTGGAATCATCGGACAGGTGCCTGAGAAGCAAGAAACGTCGATTGCAGCCTGAGAATCAACTTCCCGAATACAGCAGGAACCAGGACAAGCAACGAGCAAGGGCCCAGGAGAGAAGGGCCCAGTCCACCAAACGTCCAGCGGAGCAACCTCCTCTACAAAGGAAATTGCCGAGGATACAACGACGGAATTTCAAAAGAAAAAGAGACGAGCAGGCTCCGAAAGAACAACGAAAAACGAGGAAACTGAACCAGGCCACAACTTACTCAAGTTTTAAAGATTGGGCCAAGAAAAGGATGGACGATCATAATAAGATAAGTACAATTTCGTATTCAAAAGTTTAGTTAATTTTTGAGTATACTGCAAGTTGCAGGACTGATTTTACCTCAAGCGAGGTTGACTTTTACGCCAAGTGAGCGATAAGTTCTCATATGGAAAGTAAAATGTTTTGTTAAAAGAAATTGTAATTCTTAAAGATTTAAAATTACTTAATTTTGTAAATAGATTAATTCTGTAAAAGCAATGAATTGCTGAAAAGAATATGTTAACTAAATGATTTTGTATGACGCTTTGTCTAAAGACTTGTAAAATGTCTAGAATGAAAATTCGGAAAATTGAAAAACACGATTTAGTCTGTAGACTATTAATTCAATGTAATTTGATATTTCAAGAAAGTACCTTGAGAAAGGAATAGGAAGCACTTGCTGTAAGCTTAGAAATTTAACCTATATTTCTGTAAGCTTAGAAATTTAACCTCTATTTGCATTTCAGGATTGCTATGAAATTGTTAATGTGTTATGAAATGTAACAAATAATATTATGCTAGCAATGCACGTTAAGTGCAATATTAATGTGAATGTTGTGTGCAAACTGCGAATTTGTATGCATGAAAAGTTAAAGATTGACTATTTTAGAATGCAAGTGTTAATTAGGCTCTCCACCAAATACACTTAAAGTGTTAGACATAAAGCTAGTGAGAACCTTAGGATTAGCTGGTTATAGGGCGTTTTTTTCAGGTCTCGTATGTCAAGTTCTAACTAATGTTAGTCGATTGTAGGTGGAAGAGTTGAACACCCCCGAACACATAAAAACCCGCAATGGCGGTTTGCTTTACATCCAACACCGGTGAGAGAGCATACGGGGGAAGAATTTAATTGTGCTTGAATGATAATGTGTGTGTGCAAAATTACACACAAAAAAAAAAAAATAAGGATTTGTACCACTTAGAATTATTCTGTTATTATGTCATACTAAAGTTGTTTTCCTTCCAGATTTTGCTGGAAGGAGTAAGACTGTTTGAAGAATAAGACTTGAAAAAAAAAATGTTGAAGATTGTTGTTCCAGAAAATTTCGTCTGTATTTTACACAAACATATATTGCCTTGTAAGAGTTGGCCTAAGTTTAGAACAGTGAAATTTTCGACTATTTAGAATTGCTAGTTTTCAACATGGTCCGTTTGGACCAAAGTAGTTTAACTATCGCAATTCTGGCGGGAAGTTTGTAAGGTTTTAGTTAAACTAACCAAGTTTATTTTAATTTAAATCTTTTCTATCTCCTCTCTGCTTCAACTTCCTGTCAGAAGAAGCGCGCGTTTTTAGCTTATGCTAATTTTTGAAGTTCAGCCAAGCACTATTTAAGCCAGAGGTAGAAACCTCTCGGTGTGTGAGAGCTTTGCCTCAGATCACGGTCACGCTGCTCAACGTTCGCCTGACCAGCTAGCAGTTTAAATTTATAAGCCATAGTGCTTACTACGTGATTGCATTGTAAAATAAATTAAAGTGCGGTAGTATTTAGTATACCTTGCTACGCACCCTTTTCGATAGAGGCCAACTTCCGCGAATTGCTCTGCGAAGCAAAGTTTAATTTAAGTTATATTTTAATTTATTTAAATTTATTTGATTGTTAAGTTCGACCAAAGTTTGGTCTGTTACGTTCTGTATCTCTCCCGAATTGGGAGGTTTGTATTTAATAGTGAGTGAATAAAAGAGGATTTCAAATCCCTTCACGTGCAGTTATTCTCCAGCCCAGCAGTTACATCAGAACATAGCGTACCTTCCGCTCCCTGTTCCAGTTCAGGACTTAGAACGTAAGGATAAGAACCCTATCACAGAATTTACCATGTTCTCAAAGAATACACACAGAATGCTAAGTCCTGATAAGATTACGACTTTAATCACTTTTTCTTCTGGCAGAAGAAATGTATGGGCTTTAACATGTGTTCCTTCTCTGACTTTGTCAACAAATCAATGAGAGTCAGCATCAGGAGGTTCAATTTGTAGTCTATCTCCTTTAAGAGTACCCATTATCTTTCTTCCAGTTTGGTTACATAAATTTGCAAGAAATTAATCGGCTTTGATAACGTTGTCCACTATTATAGGTGGAACTCCATTCTTTTGAGCTTTACTTGTAGGGTGATATAACTTGCATCTGAAAATCGCTTTCGCTTTAGAATTCTACTTCAACATTTGAACAAATAAAATAATCAAAGTTTTTTACCTGTCAGACGAGATCAATTCAATACAATATTCTATTCAATTTTATTGACGACACAGACAATACACGACGAAAAGAAAACACTTATAAATACAGTTACATATAGGGTTCGCACTTAACATTTCAGGGTTCATCATTCTTGGCAGTCTCAATCGCGATTAATTTTAACTCAAAAGGAAGTCATCGCACAGCGCCATCTGGCTCCTGTAATTATAGTTTCTACACACTGCCTCCCGAATGACCAGGGGTTCATTCACAATTCACACTAATACCATTTTAAACAATGGAATTTCTTACAATGTTCAATTCAAAATATTAACACATATAAAAGAAACTACACGTATTAACTAAATAAACGGAATCATTCACATTTAAACAATTTACAGAATTACCTGTAACGAGGAATAGCATGTTAGCACTTTCATCAAAGAGTTGGAATAATCCTGTATATATAGTATAAATCAATAAATATAAAAAAACAAACTTATTCATTGATTTCGAGATTATATAAAAGTGTCACAGGTCGTTTAATGATTGATGTACCTGTTTTAATTTCACAAGACCTTACTTTTCTATCTCTGCCAGGAAATACTGCTACAACTCTTCCTAATTTCCAAAAATGTCTAGGTAACTTATCATCATTAATATATACAATATCATTAACTTTAAATTCAATAATTTTAACTCTCTGCTCGACACAATGAAGAGATCTTAACATCAAAAGATATTCTTTTTTCCATTTATTCCAAAACATGCTTAGCAATCTTTCTCGATAATTAAATCTTTTAATTAACATTTTCCTATTGACTAAATAAGAATCAAAATTAAACCTGGCAGGAGGTAAACTATTCACTCTGCGCCCTAAGATCATATGAGCTGGAGTTAGATGCGCAGGTTCCTGCAATTCAGAATAAACATAAGTTAAAGGACGAGAATTAAGCACACCTTCAATTTGAATAATTAGAGTCTCTAACTCGTCTCGATATAAAGTAGTTTTTCGTAAAGCTAGTTTCACAGATTGGATCAGCCTTTCATAGAAGCCACCCCACCACGCAGCTTTCTCAGCTATGTAGCACCATTGGATTTTGTGGGAGGCGTAAACGTTTTCTACTGTTGGATGACTAATGACAGTCCACAAGTTTTTGAGTTCAAGTTCCGATCGCTTAAAAGTTTTTTGCGTTATCAGTCAAAATTAGAGAACACGGACCTCGAGGAGCAATAAATCGTCGAAACGCAAGAAGAAATGTTTCTGTGGTCATACTGCTAACAATCTCTAAATAAAAAGCTCGCGTTACTCCACAAGTAAATAAAACGATATAGTTTTTCACATCACCGTCTTTTGTATAAAGTGGTCCACCAAAGTCGATACCTACTACAGTAAAAGGAGGTAACTCTTCTGTTCGATTTACTGGTAAAGGAGCAGTAACTTGCACTCCAGGATATGAACTGAACCGTTTGCCCAAAATACATTTCCTTATTTTTAACAGTTTGTCTTCTTTTAATTATCCAGTATTTTTCCCGTATTTCTATCAAAGTTTCAGAAATTCCACTATGAAATACTTTACTGCGTGCATCCCACATAATCAAATTTACGAAGGGATGTTTTGCAGGCATAATAATTGGATGTTTTAGAAGGAAGTTTTGACTTCTGGAGTCTTCCACCAACATGCATTATCCCATCCTCAAAGGGATTTAGGTCCATGATAGACGAAGTCTTTGAAATTGTTTTGCCCTGTGTTAAACAGGAAAGCTCTTCAGAAAAAACTTCTCTTTGAACTGTTTTTAACCAAATAATTTCTGCATCATTAAGTTCTTCAGCGCTTAGCTCTTTGCATCGCTTGGTTTTATTTCTTATGTTATATATGAATCGCAGTTGGGTACAACATACACAGTCCAGTCACATTAATGTGACCATCTGTCAAAAGCCAGAATAACCACCTTTCGCAGAGCGGACTGCTGCGAGACGTGCAGGAAGAGAGTCACATAGGTCCCTGAAGGTGTTCTCTGGGATGTTGAGCCATGCCGACTCTAATGCCGTGGCCAGCTACGCTAGATTACGCGGTTGAGGATCCATGGCGCGAACAACTCGATCGAGATGGTCCCACAGATGCTCGATTGGGTTTAAGTCAGGTGAGTTTGCTGGCCAGGGGAGGACGGTAAACTCATCCTGGTGCTCTTCGAACCACGCACGTACACTGGCAGCTGTATGGCACCTCGCATTGTCCTGCTGGAAGATGCCATCATCCTGAGGAAAAACAATGCGCATGTAGGGGTGAACATGGTCCGCAAGGACAGATGCGTACTTGTATTGATCCATTGTGCCTTCCACAATGATCAGTGAACCTAGAGAATGCCAGGAAAACATTCCCCAGACCATAATGCTCCCGCCTCCAGCTTGGACCGTTCCGGCAATGGTTGCAGGGTGGTTCCTTTCAGAGGTTTCACGCCTTATACGCCAACGTCCATCTGTCCGATGGAGCATAAAACGCGATTCATCCGAAAACGCAACCTGTCGCCACTCAGTGGACGTCCAGCTGCTGTACTGGCGTGCAAATTCTAGCCTTCGCCGTCGATGAACAGCAGTCAGCATAGGTGCACGAACCAGGCGTCTGCTTCGGAGGCCCAGACGCAGCAATGTTCGCTGAATAGTACTTTGGGAGACACTTTTGGTAGCCCCTTGGTTCATTTTGGTGGTCAGTTGCTCAACGGTAGCCCGTCTATCTGCCCGAACGCATCTCCGCAACCGTCGTTCGCCTCTGTCATCTATGGCCCGTGGTGCACCACATTTGCCACGTCGCTGATTTTGGACAGTCCCATTTTGCCATGCACGGTACACTTTTACCACGGCGGCACGCGAACAGTTCACAAACTCAGCCGTTTCGGAAATGCTTCCACCCTTGACTCGAAAGCCAATGATCATGCCCTTTTGGAAGTCGGATAAATCGCTTCGTTTCTGCATTACGCCAACGATTGAAATGTTTTCCGAAGCCCTCACACACCCTTTATATACGCTCAACTGCACTGTGCTGCCACCTGCCTTCTGTGATTGGTTATTTAACTCTGACATGGAAAGTACATTAATGTGACTGGACTGTGTAGTATCTTATGTTGTATCCAACTGGTAACGCGGTATAATTTCCTCAAACTACTGTATTTATTCAATTCTAGTAAAGATGTCGCATTCGACTGAACTTCGCATACAAACAATGATGTTTCTTCCAATTTAGTTCTTTTTTCGCAATATACCTCAGGAGATATATCTGGACACATTTCATAATTAAAGCTCTTTGGCCACTCCTTTTTCTTCCATCGAAGCCATTCCGGACCTTGCAGCCAAATAGGATTGGACATAAACTTTTCTACAGTCGCTCCTCGAGATACGTAATCTGCAGAATTATTTTCCCCTTTACAGTGATGCCAATCAGCAGTATCAGTTCTAGACTGGATTTCGGTTACTCGATTCGATACAAAAGGTTTCCATTTTGAAGCTTTCCTTTTAACCCAGTGAAGAGCGATTAAGGAATCACTCCACAAATATACGTCAGAAACAGGAAATTTAAAATTTGTTTTAAAATATTGGAAAAGTCTAGAAGCAATAACAGCTCCCATTAGTTCAAGCCTCGGTAGTGTTAACCGTTTCAGTGGCGCAATTCTAGATTTCGCAGTGATGAAACTCGTATAAATACAATCGTTACTTAACACATAACGAAAGTAAGCAACTGCTCCTAAAGTTTTCCCATTTTTCCTTCAGTGCATTCATCGTCCCATCCTAATCCAAGTTCCCATATTTCTTGCATTAATAATTTTATGAGAACAATAAATGGTGAAGGAATCTCCAGAGAATCAAATAACTTCGACGCCGTTTGAAGTACACTACGTTTTGAACTCTTCAAATCATCAATCATGTCAAGAAGGGATTTCACATCTAATTTAAACGTATCTTCTTCCGTGTTCCATATTATGCCTAAAACCTTCAAAGAACGTTCGTTAGCTTCCCTTACTTCAGACATACCTCTTCGTGCCATAAATTTCTCAACTCATCCGAGTTAGTTTTAAACTTTCTTAAATTCATATTCTCATCTTTCAAAATTTTTACAGCACTCTGCGAAAGTTCTAAAGCTTTCTCTGCGGTATTTGCTCCATAAAAAAGATCATCCACATAAAGTGCCGAGTTAAGCATTTGAAAAGTTTCGCTTTGGTCATATTTATATCTTCGTATGTGGTATTTAACAGTGGCAGCAAGGATAAAAGAGCTTGATGCCACTCCAAAGGGCACGCGAGGCATTCGTAAAATTTTGTAAGTTTTCGAATCATTTTCATCTGGAAACAAAAAAAATCGTAAGTAATCCTCTTCCGCTATTCCTATGCTCAAAAATGCTCCTTGAATATCACTGCTAAATGCATATTCATATTCGCGAAATTGTAAGATAACATCTAAAATTATGGGATTCCACTGTGGCCCAGGGTTCAGACATTCATTAAGAGACTTGCACCCATTACTCTTTGATGATGCATCAAAAACCAGTCTTACTTTTGTAGTGTCCCTATCAGATCTTACAACAGCTGAATGAGGCATATAATAATTCCCTTCAAAGTCGGAAGGACATCCCTTGACGATATTCAGCTTTAATTGTTCCTTAACTATGTTCTTATATTCACTACAAACCCAATTATTTTTTTTTTATTTTTACCTTCAAGATGTTAAATCTTCGATTTGCTACCGCGAATTTGTTGGACAAGTTTTCTGGTTTTCCTTCCCAGAATAATTTAGTTGTATACATTCCATTTTCATACTTCAAATTATTTTCGAACTGAGAAATAAATTCCTCATTAAATTTGAAATTACTGTCTATATTATCTATTCCCATTGAATCTAACTTCCAAAATTTTGTTAGGTTTTCGTTCAATGTGGCGCAACATTCAATTTTCATTATAGAAATGTTCTGATTCGAATTTAAATCTGATGGAGAGATTCGACCCTGAACAGCCCTTCCGAACAGAGTGTCAATCAAATACAAAGATTTGTTTAATCGTTCCTTTTCTCCTGAATGTCCCAAAAGTATTGTGCTCCAATAAGCAGAGCCAATTCATTCCCTAACGATTTACTTATATTTGACAACGAAATGTTCTTTTTCATAAGTAACTGCTTTAGTTTATTGTGTGATATTTTAAACTGCGACCCAGAAATACAGTCAGTCAAAAGCGCTTCAATAGTTATTTTCTTTTCCGGATAACTTGAATTACAAAGAGTAAACTGTACTACATCATATGTTTTCTGGATTGGCACTCTAGAACCGAAAGTATAAACCGCTAGACTTCCACGCCTAATAATCGGTAATTTCATTTCTACCTCTAATTCATTTTTCGAAAAACATCTCTGTGACGCATTATCCAACAAAATATTTATCTCTTTAATGTTAGAACTACCTATTAATACTGCTGAGCAAGTTTCAAGTAGTATTTTGCAATCACATTCATTTATACATGCAACCGATGAGAGAACCTTTTCCACGTCGCCGCTGTGACCAGACACCAGTGGGGGGGAGGAAGCGATGGCGGGTTCATCGCAGATCAGTTCGTTATGCATCCTGCGTTTACAAATTCCACAAACATTTTTTAATTTGCATTGCTTATATACATGTCCTTTAGAAAAACAGAAATAACAGATACCATTTTTTCTGAGGGATAATTTTCGCTGTTCGATTGATAAAGGACAAGAAGCGGAGACATGATCAATTTTAGGTTCTGTACAAAATATACATTTTTTCACATCAACAACAAATGCAGACGATGTAGGAAAGTTCGAATTTAATTTATTTTCCCCCCTGTAATCAACTTTGTTTTTATTAAACCTTCCATATTTTTTATTATGTTTTTGTATAAAATTAAATTTAATTTCCAATCGTGCATCTGAAGTGCTTAAATTAAAATCTCTACTTAATTGCTCGTTACGTTCGCGACACTGAATTTCTATCTTTAAAAATTCCAATAAATCAGATATTTCGTTTTCATTTTTTGAATGTGTTCTGCGAGAAAATTCTAACGATAAATCTTTAGATATCGATTTTAACAACTCTGGATACAATAGATAACTATAACTTTTGGGATTTATTCCGTTATTTTCTAATCCTCGAATATGTGTTTCGCATTCTGAAGTCTTCGCATCGATACAATATCGTATAATTTTTGCACTGGTCTTATGTTTAAAAGTCTTGACATATGTGCATCTATAATAATATCTTTTCGGCCAAATCGTTCTTTTAGTATGTTCAAGGCAATTTCATAGTTTTCAGAGCTCAAGGCTAATCCGCGTATAGCCACCTCAGCTTCGTCTGTTAAGTACGATTTTAAATAACTAAACATCTCTACATTACTAAGACTCTTGTTTTTGTATATAGCTACTTCAAATTGAGAATAAAATTCATTAAACCTTAATATATTGCCATCGTATTTAGGTATTTGCAAGCGTGGAAGTTTTACTGTATTTTGTTGCTCACTTTTGGTTTCTACAACATTCGTTCTTTCAATTTTTTGAATTTCGCTTTCTCTCGTTTTCAGGATTCTATTCGCACGAATTTTCTCCGTAATAATATTATCTTTGTATTCTTGTTTTTCAATTTCTTTTCCTATTTCGTCAGTTTCGCACAGTTTTAGAATTTCATCATCAAGATGTATCAAATTTGTTTCCTTATCTAAAAGTTTCGCCAAAAGTTCGTCAATTAAATCTACTGACCTTTAATCTTTTTTGTTTATTTCGCTTTCTAATAATTTCATAGTCTCAGTTGCCGTTCGTCTAGCAGGGCCTCTAATCTTTTTCAAAGTTTCAATATTCATTTTAACAATTTAAATTACAGTAGAAGTCCATTAGTCCGGCATCCAACAGTACGGAATGCCCGATAGTCCGGCATCGCTCCAGAAAATTGTAAAAATTTTGGTTTTCTCCAGAAGTGTGTCTTTAAAGCAAATAAAACCGCTCGAGAGCTATTCGGAAGTTTTCGGGGTAGTTCGAGATCATCCGGAAGCGCTCGGTATTGTTCGGAAACAATTAGCGGCCGGCTAGTCTCAGCTGTCACAACAAATTCAGGTGCAGTGCAGCTCCGTTAATCAATCACGAAGCGTCTTCGCCATTTTTTTGTGCGTTGTTGTTTTGTGTCCTTTCACATCGCAGTAAATGTAACTTTTGAAACTGTTTATAAAAAAAGCGATTTTCGTTCTAACTGTACAGTGACCATGTTTTCAAAACCTAAGCCTTCGAGTTCAAAAGGAGAGAAACGAAAACACGTAACACTGACTCTCAATCAGAAACTAGAAATCATCAAACGGCTAGAAAAAGGCGAGAATAGAAATGTTTTAATGAATGAGTTTAATATTGGCTCATCAACTATTTATGACATTAAAAAACAAAAAGATGAACTAATGAAGTTTGCTTCTCAATCGGTAACAACTGAAAAATTGGCTTCTAGAAAAACATTAAAAAAACCAAAACTGGAACAGCTAGATAGTGTATTGTTCAAATGGTTTAGTGCAGTACGTTCTGAAGGAAAGCCGGTAACAGGGCCAATGATTGTTGAAAAGGCAAAGAAATTCGGCCAAGATTTAGGAGTTGCTGAAAGTGAATGTAATTATTCTGATGGTTGGCTCAGAAACTTTAAGTTTCGGCATGGAATTCGAAGACTTGATGTAACTGGAGAAACCCTTTCAGCAAACCAAAACTCTGCAGAAAAATACAAAGACGAGTTTGAGAAAATCGTGGCTGATAATGATTTAACACCTGAACAGATTTACAATGCTGATGAAACAGGGCTATTGTGGCGATGTTTACCAACATCTACACTAGCTGGGGGAGGAGAAAAAGCAGCCAAGGGTTTTAAAAAAAACAAAGACAGATTAACCGTTTTGCTATGTGCTAATGCGTCTGGAAACCACCGAGTGACCCCTTTTGTGATAGGTAAATCTGCAAAACCCAGGGCTTTTAAGAATGTTACACACTTGCCTGTCCAATACGATGCTCAATCAAATGCGTGGATAACTGCCGCCCTCTTTAAAGACTGGTTTTTTCACCACTTTGTGCCTGAGGTCAAGGAATCATTCAAAAGCCTTGGTCTACCAGAAGATACTAAAGCCATCCTTCTTTTGGACAATTGCAAAGCCCATCCGCCAGTAGATGAGTTAGTTTCTGGAAATATTGTTGCTACTCTGCTCCCACCTAACGTAACATCTTTGATTCAACCCATGGACCAAGGGGTTATTCAAAATTTTAAATGCTTTTATAGAAGGTCTTTTATTCAAGGCCTGTTAAATGCCGACTGTGACGTGACTGATTTTCAAAAAAAGTTTACAGTAAAAGATGCCGTCTATGCTATTGCACAGTCTTGGAACCAGGTAAAAAATACAACACTCCAAAAATGCTGGAGAAAACTTTGGCCAGCTGCAAACCCTGCATCTGACCTAACTCTACAGACTGATGAGGAAGAAAACCATCAAGACGCTCTGACCAAAGTTTTGGATGTCGTTAGAAGTACTGACAATCCCTTGAAAAACCTGCCTGAAGATGAGGTAGAGGAGTGGCTTTTAATCGACGAGAATGAGCCTGTTGAACAAGAACTAACCGATGAGGACATTATCAACATTGTAGTAAACCCTCAGCCTACTCAAAATCTTGAAGAAAATGACTCAGATGCCGAAACGGAAGAAAAGGAAAAAATCAGCTGGGCAGAAGCTGCAGAATCACTAAATAAGTTTATCTCTTTTGCTGAGGCTAGTACTAGCTACAGTGCTTCAGAAATTATTGATTTCCATATCATTAGAAATAAATTTTATACTAAACGCCAAAAGTCAAGAAAACATAAAGACATTCGTGACTTTTTTAAATCTAAGTGAAATATGTTTTACAGTACGTGTACATACATTATATGAAATGTAAAATAAACTTTGTTGTATGTATTCGCATACTGTATTTTTAGTTTAATTATTAACCTAATTGTTCTTATAATTACCGCCCGATAGACCGGAATTTTCGGTAGTCCGGCACCGAGCTGATCCCGAACGTGCCGGATTATTGGACATCTACTGTATTAAATTCGCTAAATATATTTATTCACTTCGCATAGTTCGCTTATCTAAAGATCCAATCCCGGGTTATTGCGGCACCAAAAAAGATGATATAACTTACATTTAAAAATCGCTTTCGCTTTAGAACAGAGTTCGCACTTAACATTTCAGGATTCACCATTCTTGTCAGTCTCAATCGCAATTAATTTTAACTCAAAAGGAAGTCAGACGCACAGCGCCATCTGGCTCCTGTAATTATAGTTTCTACGTAGGGAATTTCTTCTTGGTAGTTTTTGGAATGGTGGCACGTATAGGTAGTTGGCTAAAAGTAGATGGATGGTTATCTTCAGTATTATCCAAGTTCATTGAGTCATTATCGGTTTGGAGAACTTGAAATTTGTTATTAGTTTCAAGATTTGGTTCTTCGTTGTCGCTCTCAGAATCTGAAGATTTTCTTAGTTGTCATTTCCGTTGTTTACGGAATTTACCTCCAGTTTGATGAGCTTCGCAGTATTGTTTCAAGTCATTTATTTGCTTCTCTAAGAGTTCATTAGAACTTTTGAGTTCATTGATAAGCAGTAGCTTGAGCATTTTCTTGTTCTCTTAATTGGTTGATGGCTTTTGCAAGTAGCAAATGTAGTTTTTTGATAGTTTCAGGTGAAGGTCTAACATTTGTTTGATTTAAGGCATTTTCAGTGTCGAGTACAACTTGCCTGGAGGAGTTGGCATTGTTCGATAAAGTTAGCTTGTGATTGAGGATGTGAATAAACTGAGGATCTGCTAAAATATAGTCATGATCAGAAGCAATTTGCGTATAGTCATGATCAGAAGTTTCATGTGAATGTGCAGAATAATAATAAAGAGTAATAAAAATAAAGAGTGAAAGAAGTTGCAATTTACTCTAATAGAAGGCGCGAAACTTCTCAGCAGCCTTGCCACTGAATTTCTCACTAGACCTCTGACCGCAGTCGACGCTTGGAGAGAACACGCAAGAAAGAAATCCAACGAGTTTTACTTGCCGGGAAGCAGGCACAGCAACTGTAATCCAAACGTAGAACGGCAGATGTGAAGCTGATATCCAGACGTATAAAGGCAGGTGTGCGTTCAGTTATCCACAAGGGGGAAGCGACGCAGACGGGGGATAATCCGTAGCGGAAGCAGCAGACGAGACGAAAACAACCTTCTCGTACGACAGCACAAGCTCGAATGAAATAAGTTAATTCGAACTACAATGCACAAATAACTGATATGAAGATATAAGTATATACATATTTACATAGATTTTTTCATGATTAAATTTAAGATAATAGGGTAATAATCAGATTACTAAATAGAATAAAATAGGGTTACAAAAGTCAACAAAAATAGGAAAATGCCTACTCGGAAAGCCAGAAGAACCTATCGAGCCGTTGGTAATATCCGTCAGAGAAAATAGGAATATATATATTACAGGCAAAGTACGAAACGCCGGCATTTCTATAGAATGCCTAGGCATTGTATATAAAGCCGGACGTTTTCAGGGAAAGTATGCAATATGAGAATTTTAACATACTTTCCCTAAGCATTGTGTATAATACCTAGGCATTCTTAGAATAAAAAATGCTGTTTAGGCAAAGTATGAAAAAAAGTTTACGATTAGGCTATTATTTAAAAGATGTTCCTTCTTCAAAAATGCAAATGTTATTTTGAAAAACTAATGAATGAATGCCATTAAAAAACTATTATTCAAAATATGTAAAAAACTGTAGTGAGATGATCTTTTTATAACTCAATAAATTTGTATTTTCTACCTGGCTGAGACTGAGAATGAATAAGATCTACCTGACAACGGGAATTAAATTCAGAAACAGTCATAAGTTTCACAACAAAACCCTTTTGAATACCTTTTTTATTTTTTCTGACAGCACAAAAGTGATTGTATAGTTTAATATCATTAAGCGTAACATTTTTGTATTTGGTTGAATGTTCTTTCAACATTCTGTCACGTCGTTCGTGTCCACTAATCAAATGTGTTTTCATGAAGTACGGCAAATAACTCAGCGTCCGTGACATAATACTGTATAATACTGACGCTTTCTTTAACAGGATAAATAAATGGAACAGGAAAAAAAGGACACTTTTATATCTCTCGTTCTACTGGACCGATTGACGAAATTCAAATTGCTTTTTTTCATGTCTCAAAAGCGCGAATATTTATCAGACTTATATACAGCATCATTCTAACATAGGTATTTTGATACAAAAATACCTATGACTAAATATAGAACTATCCATTTTTTCGCAATGTACTTTTGTTTTCCACAAACATCACGTTGTGTTGATACATTGCGAGGCCTAGTGATCCAGCAGCCAGTAGTTCCGTTTCCTTCTTAGTACTCATTTGGCTTTTTCATCATTTATTGACTTCTGGTAAGTAGTTTCTGTTTCTCGAAAAGAACCGGAAATGTATTTCATACTTTGGAGCTCTCTCATCTGGCATTCTATAGAACGCCTAGGAAATGTGTGAAACATGAATTGTTTCATATATTGCCGACTAGTTTTAGGCATTGTATACAATGCCAATAGAACGCCGAATTTCTAACTTTGCGGCATCATATACATGATATACGAACAAGTGCGAGACACCGGGTGTCCAAATATTAGAGAAATACCATACAATGAATCATAAGATAGGAGCACATGCACAATGCAAGTGAGAAATAGAGACAAATACATAGTATACTATAATTCAGTCAATAAGATTACTAAGGATGGCCATAGGCCGCTTACTATTACTTGGATCATTGACACTGTAATCATAAATTTTAATTTCAGGATTCTTAATTAACTTGTGATCACTGTGGAATTTTCTAGCAAGACGGCAGTAAAAAGTTCCTAACAACTCAAATTTCAGTTCCGTATGTAGTTTACGGTCTCGAACATACCATGGTGAGTCTGTACTCTGTTTTAAATTCCCGTTTTGATCAGTTTGCAACTTCTTTCTTAGTGATTTACAGGAATAAGCCCATACCAAGCAGGCATAATATAGTATGGAACTAGCATGGACTTGTAAATGAGTAACTTGTTGTCTATAGAAAGTATACTGTTTCGAACTATTATGGGGAATAGTGTATGTTTACGTACTCGAAACTTTCTGATAATAGATGTAATGCAGGGGGGAATGAGAAGAGTTTTACTGAGGATCACCCCAAGATAAAAGACTTGCTTGACCCATGGGATATCTACTCCAAAAAGCTGCACTTTCTTTTTGAAATTGTTCCTCGTGGGGAACAATATGGCCTGTGTTTTTTTCGACATTTACCTTGATTTTCCACTTGAAGAGCCAAGCCTCAAGTTTGTGTATGTAATCTTGTAATCGTTGTATAACTGGACTAATAATAAGTGCACTTTGTGAGGATCGCAGTGTCTTCAGCGTACATTGCGAGTGTTGTGTTGGGCATAGTCAGAATGTCATGAAAATTTTAAAAAGTACAGGTCCAAGCAGGAACCCCTGAGGGACCGCAGCCTGGATGGGTCTACATGTAGAGAGTGTTCCTGTGACGTGAACGACAAAGTGTCTAACGGTTAGGTAGGATTTAATTATGTGTGTGATATACTCTGGATAACCCAGAGCGTGTAACTTGTAGATGAGAGTATCCAGCCATACATGGTCGAAAGCCTTTGCTATGTCGAGGAAAGGGCCGCCAGTGACCTTCTTGTGTTGCATACCTTTACTAATCATCTCCACCACTCTGTAAAGTTGATGGGTAGTTGAGTGCTGACGTCTGAGCCCAAACTGGTAAGGAATGAGGATGTTGTTCCTTTGAACATGCTTGTTGATTCTTGACAGGATGACAGCTTCTACTGTCTTGCTTAGTGATGACAGCAGGCTAATAAATCGATATGATTCAGGAGCAGTTCCAGGCTTTTGAGGTTTTAGAACATTTGCGATTTGTGCAACTTCTCAACACTCAGGATAGTGCTGCCACATGAGGATGATATTAACTATTAGTGAAAACAGGATAACTTTAGTCGCAAAGTACTTGATCCTTCTGTTGGTGATCTTGTCGTAGCCAGGGATCTTTTTTAATTTCTTGACGTAGCTATAAACACCCGACGGCATGACTGGAATAATGTTGTCTGTGCGTAGGCTTGTTATGTAATTGGAGTGAAACACAGTAATTATCTGTTCTGTGTAAGGATCGTTATAGTGAGAAACTGAGATTCCAGATGCTGAGCTAAAAGTTCTACTTTCTCAGTTTCAGTGTAATGGATCCGTTGAGGTCCTTAAAGGGGCGGAATAGTATTGTTGCATTTTTATACCTCTTAATTGCTTTCCACAGAGAGTTATCATCTACAGAAAGTGACTCGAGGTATTTAGTCCAGTTGCGTTGTTCACAATAATTTGTGTGAGACTTCACTGCATCGCGGAGTCTATTGAAAGTGGTTTTGTCCAATGGATGTCTGGTTCTTTGATACTGACTCCTGACGCATTCCTCTTCTTAATTAGTTGACTAAGTTACTTGGATATTTTGGGTTTAAACTGTTTTATTTCTTATTAAGGTGTGCAGTGTGCACTTTGTACTGCACTGGTAAATTCCTTGACGAACTAAATAGAAATCTGCAAATTTAAATAATATACCTTCTTATGCATTTTGATTTCTGATGAAAGTGATTGGAAAAAAACGATAATGCAATATTATTATTGATAGGTTTGGAATTTAAAATTGCTATAGTTTTTTAAATCTAAAACAAAGACTGCTATCGGGAAAATATCCAGCTGGCTAGAGGAAACTGGGGGTTATTTCTTTCAATTTTCATTAAAATATAAAATGTACTTTTAAGAATAATTTATAAATAATAATTATTATCATATCACTTCGTTTTTTCAGTGGTGGGTCTGATCGTACGTTAGAAAAGACATCACTTAAATTCCTCTCACGTCTAGAGAGTTATCTAAGCATGATCGGTTTAATCAGCGTTACGATCCAAAGTGTCACTGGTTGTAACACGCCAGTAAAGAACACTTAAGCACATCGCTATTAACAATCGTATCAGCAGCGTGTGGCTCTCATTACTAGATGTAAACGGCAACACGGGAACAACGTAGTCCTACAACTAAGAATGATATTGTACTTTCTACTATTTTGACGTATCGGTGACCCGGAAGTCATTGGTTGCTCTTCTTCCTCCAAAAACATTGTACTGATGACTCTAGGAAGTGACTGTTTGCCCTGCAGCCTCTCCTTGTAGATAATCAAATAACTGCGTCTCTGTAGCTTTAATTCAGGCTCATGTTGCCACACCCAACCAACGTATCGACTTGACTTTCACGCTTCATCCTATAACCTAATATTTAAACCTCCTTCCAAAACACCAAGGCAATACGCATGTCGACAAGTTCAACAGCTAGCTTTCGCCATTATGCTTATTGTTCATTAAATATAGAATGAAATCAAATGCCTACAGAAGACATCGTTTAAAATGCGTTAGCGCTGGTAAAGTTCTTTTAATGGGGTTCATTTAAATACAGTGCAATCCACAGAGTCGTACTTAGGATTTTCAGCGCCGGGGAGAGATAAAGATTTTGCGTTTCCTCTTGCTTGCCAAGAATGAAAACATTTAATTCTAAAATGTGTAACAGCAGTTTGGTACTCCCTGGATGCTGCGTCCGGGGTACACACTTGCTTCCCCCTAAGTACCCCACTGGCGATCAGTAGGGTCTCGGGCTCTATCCTGACACGCGCAGAGCAGCTAAGAACATTGATCTTCACAGCGACTATCTGTCTCCAGATATCGCCCTTAATAATTGAAACCAGCAACAATTGGTTTTTAATATCAAAAATGTATAGCAAAACTAGGCTTACGTGGTGACAAAATTAAAGATGACGGGCACAG
Source organism: Stegodyphus mimosarum (assembly GCA_000611955.2). NCBI lineage: Eukaryota > Metazoa > Arthropoda > Arachnida > Araneae > Eresidae > Stegodyphus > Stegodyphus mimosarum. The sequence continues at coordinate 853,677 of KK118485.1, forward strand.
ATTGGAGGAAGGCCGACGCGTGTACTTTCTCGAAGGTATGTTAAGTATCACTTTCTGGTATGTTAAGTATGTTAAGTATCACAGGAGTTTGTTAACTATTAAGCTCTACCCCAGTTTTTTAGAGCACCCGGTGGAGTGGTTCGAGGTTCTCCCACACATTTTATCCAACTATCAACCACTCGAGAGTACACCGGGCTTACCGTATATTTCGAATGCCCCCTTACTGCGCAGACAACATACGCTTACAAACGTCTATGTTTGACTTGAACCTGGGACCATCGGTGCGGCCTTCCGTATCACTAGCCATTACATCGTTCTCCGAAGCTAACTAATGATGACACTATAATTTCTACTACTTCGCCATATATCTTTACACCTACTAACATCATTTACGTTTGTATCTATTTCACAAACCCTTAACCTAGGCCTTGTGGCAACAAGAATAATCCCTTTTTTTCAATTTTTATTTTTTAGAATACGTTAATTTTTTAATTGTCTTCAAACATAAGAAAATACTTTAAACGTGCTTCCGTTGTTAAATGTTATTTACTCAGCTGTTATTCTACTTGCAATATGAAAAATAACGTTCATAAGATCGAAGACAAGAATAAGAAAATATGTATTTTCTTTTCCTTGATATGGCTTAAAAACTTTAACTGGTTAGTCATCAGTATTTACGAAATTTAAATTTCTTTAAAATATGAGTTTAAAATAGTTCCCGTACGGTCTAGAACAGGTGTCGACATCCTATGGCATGCGATAATTCTTAGCGGCACTCTACACTCCTCTACAAATTTTATCAGGCAAAATAAATCGGCCTGTCTTACCTCTCTACGCCGTCAGGAAAGTTTAGTTGCCAAACTTCGTCACAGGGCTTAATTTCTGGAATCAATACTGTTGTTAGTTAATTTTACGGTGTCTCGTTCTTCACTGGTGCACGGGCAATTTAAATCTCTTTTAGAAGAAATGGAAAGCCATTATGTGGATCTTCTATTATACAGCCATATCCATTGACTTAGTTGAGGTAATTGTCTTGAAAAAGTTGGTGTCATATTAAAGTTTTTCTTAATGAGAATAATCAAAATTTCCCCCAATTGAAAGATAACGAATGATTATGTAAATTGATGTTTCTGACTGATGTAAATGAACATCTCATGAGTTAAGGATTGCAAGGAAAGGACCAAACAGGAACATTTTAAATATTGGAAAGGCTTTGCTACGAAGTTGAATCTATTTTTTCGTGGTATTAATATTAGTACGTATGAATATATTTCAAATATACAGCGGTTGCAAACATATCGACTTTAGACAAAGATGAATTTTAAACCTACGCTGAAGCACTTAAGAAGAAATTTTCCAAGAAATGCAAAGACTTACTTAGATCGGACACTGGAAGCTTGTATGTGTATATTTTCCTTCCTAATCAAACCAGTTTTAACCGACCCATTAATAATCTTATTCAAAACATCTGTCAAATATTTTTTGTCAATTTTTAAGGGGATGGAATTTGATAACTTTGAAATGGAACTTATTGAACTAACATCTTCAGAATTATAGAAAGCAAAATTATGGAACTGAGAGAAAATCTGGAAGATAACTCTAACAATAAATTGACAGCTATTTTAAAGTGTTGTGTCAATGCCGAAGAGTTTTAATTGTTTGAAGTTACAACACCTTACGCATCAAAATTTAACAGGGCATAAATCAGAGCTTAGTATCTAGACTGAAAGTAAACTATGAAAATTTGGATTTAAAATCTTTCTTCGATGTGACCGAAATAAGAATATCACAAAAGTTCATTTTAAGAAAGTATGTCATACCAAGAAGGTATGCCTTCGAACTTTATTTCAAGTAAAAGGTAAGGAAACTCAACCATTGTTTAATCTTGAAATAACTTCTTAAATGTGGAAACGCTTTAGCATTGCAAGGGGGGATCATAGATATTTTCTAGCAATGAAAAAAAAATTAGGTCAAATAATTTTCGTCCATTTTTATCGAAAAGTAAGAGGAGATGTCTTCCCTCGTGACAGATTGCACAAATTTAGCATGTCATGTGAACTTCCAAACTCAGCTGTTTCATTTCGAATCATACACTTGTAATGTGCTTCTGCTAAATGAGAAAGTTAATATAGGAAAAAACTTGAAGAAAAACACGCTCATTAAAGTTTAAATTAACAATCTTCAAATAGGCGTAGATTATGAATGATTTTCTTTGATTTACTTTTTGAAAGAAGAATGATTTAACTTTGATTACATTCGAAATCGATAAAGTTTTTTTTTCTTTTTTACATCCTTGTTCTAAGTAAAGGAAATACTATAATCGTGAAAAATTTCGGATATCATATTTCAAAGATAATATCCACATTGACCTCTCTCGAATCTATCCGAACAAAGGTTTTGCGTGCCATCTGTATATACAGACAGAAAAAAGGTCTCTTTTTCCCAAAATCGATTAAAAAATGGATTCAGAGGATATTTTTTCGTGACGTCTGTAGATACGTACTTAAGTACATATGTACGTAAATATCTCGCATGACCCCAAAACGAATAGCCTCAGAATATTGAAATTTCCTGTATGAAACTGCTATAACATGTAGCTGTACAGCTCCCTTTTTGGTTGCAATCGGCCGCCCCAAAAGTGTAAACATACATAATTACAAAACAAATTTTTTAAAAACAAAACACAATCCTACCTAAATTTTTTCCCGCATTAAGCTACTGAAAAATTATCAGTAAAGAGGTAAAGTAAGAAATTTAGAACTAATTTTTCCCAGAGACCAAAAATTGAAATTCACAAGTAATTAATTTCAAATAATCCTAAAATGCAATGAAGAAGTCAATAAATGCCAAAACCAAAACGTTTCAAACCAGCAATACCGCAATTCAAAACATTAATGAAATTTAAAGAGAAACGAACAAAATAGAAGAGAAATTCAATAAACTTCAGTGTCACTTCGTCAGGAGGAGAAACATTGAAATCAATTGAAATCTCTCTTCGACAAAAATCTCTGCTTTTCTGTATCTACAATTAGCCGATGAACCATTTAAATGTATTTTAATTATAATAATTCACCCGAAAATTCTGGCCCTCCCCAAAGCAAGGGAAAAAATACATTCTAGTTATAATCTTGTACCTTAAATAAAGAGAATTCTATTTAAAGAATTGAAAACGTAATTGAAATAATAAAATACTTCAGTGAAAAATCTAGTGTTCATCTAGCGACATAGGTCGCGCGAACGTGATACAACAGCAGATCGATACTGGAAGCCATCACCTCATCAAGTCACATAGCCTGCATTTTCCTTCTGCAAAACTTGAGAAAATCGGAAAACTTCAGAAAGAGATGCAGGACAATGATATTATCCAGCCTCCATTTAGTGTTTTGACTTCACCTCTTGTCTTAGCTCGGAAAAGACTGACTCGATTTTGTGTCGACTTTAGACACCTGAATGATATTAGAAATAAAAGAGAGTTATTCTTTGCTTAGAACAGACGATACCTTAGATACGTTAACAAGGAACGAACGGTTTTTTTTCTGTATTTAAAAAACGGCTACTGGGAAATCCAAATAGATCCTAAAGATCATAACAAGACTGCATTTATTACCAACAAAGGACTCTGGCACTTTAAAGTAACGACTTTTAGATTATGCAAAACTCCAGCAACATTTGAACGTCTAATCGAAACAATTTTTAAAGTACTTTCTTTCTTTTCGCCATCGACGGAACAGCTGGCCCACCGGGTTAGGGGCTTTTCAGCCTGTTCAGATCTTGTATATCTCTAGGACATTATTATAATAAGATGCACTTTAAGAACATTTAGAAACTATCAAAGAAACTCTACAGAATTTCAGAGAAGCTAATTTAAACCAGTCCTTTTAAAACAAATTGTTTCTACGGAAATTAACTCTCTTAATCATATTATCTTAGTCATATCTCATGGTCACATTTTTCGTACTCTCTTAGGCATATCTCTTAGTCCTATTATTACTACGACGAAGGTGTACAGTCGGTCACAAAAGTATTTGAACACCGGTACCCCATCAGAAAATTACAAGATTGAA
>KK118486.1:7512-37868 GCA_000611955.2 Stegodyphus mimosarum
GCAGCTCTCGTGTTGACGTTTCAAACATTGCCATTTATTAACATATATATTTCAAATTCAACTATTTCAAAAGTACAAGATTATTATTGCAACAACATCTAAAGCTGTTACAATCTCTCCCCCAACGGAGAAACTTTTCCAAAGAGAAAAGTTCTTGAACGCGACTTTCTCATTAATATTAAGAGAAGGCAAATAAGAATAGAGCTAGAAACCTCACTTTCTGGACAATTCAAATTCATTTCAGAACACTTTGAATTATCTTCTAAAGATTTAATCCCAGTTTCAACAGACACAGCACTAGAAAATGATACAGATGAATCAGCATTTTCTTGAGATTTTGTTGAAGTACATTTATCTGATTCACCAGAAGATTTTTTAGTGTCAGAATCGTTTCTAACAATATCATGATCCGAACTAACCCCACACATTTTTATTTCATCTTTTGGAACTGAAATGTTCTTGTTCTCAAGAACTTCCTCAGATGATGTCAGCTGCTTATCAGTTATTTTCCGGTCAGACTGCTCGCCGCCAATGTCAGAAGATTTTAAAGGCTCTTCTGCCTCTTCATCAGTTAGTTTAATTTTTCTAGATGTCTGTTCACTACTGTCAGCAGGTTTTACCTCTTGCTCTTTCTCTCTATCAGTCACTACATGCTTTTTTTCTTGTTGCTTATTATTACCACCAACAGAATTTCCAGTATTTTCAGATGATTCTGCCTTTACAGTACAACATTCAGAAATTTCTGATGCAGATGCCTCAACTTGAGCAGCATTTTTATCAAAAGATCCCATCACTTCCTTTTCTTTACCATCAGACATTACGTCAGCATTACTGCAAGATTTATTGTTTTGCACAACAGAATGAGTACTATCATCAGCATCTAACACTGTGAAATGGATTTTCTTCGTTTTAATTGATTCTTCAGATGACTTCATCACACATTCTGTTGAATCAACAGCTTTTACTGGTACTTTAGAAACATTTTCAATACACTGAGAATTGCTTTTAATGTCTCTTTTCACAGAATTCTGTTCTTTTTGCTTAAGGATATCTATTTTGTTTTTAGTATCTGTTTCACAATTCTGATTCGTTATCTCAGATTTTGTATAGATGCCTTCCCAGTTTAGTTCAGGAGCACTGACTTCATGCTTATCATTTTGAGTACATACAGGACTACAGTTTATGTTAGATTTTAATAATGTATCTGTTACTTCACATTCAGCAGCACTTTTGATGTCAGTGGACACTTGTGCACCACTAAAATTATACTTACTCAAATTATCAAAACATGTACCACTAAATGAAAGCTTTTCGTTGGCATTTATATTTTTACAAGAATTAGAATCCAGTTTTGATTTTTTATCATGAGTTACAGATTGAATAACACTGTTCTGAAGACCAGCCATGGGGTTATTATCACACATGTTCTGTAAGGCTTGCAAATGGGAGAAGCCTGAAACTTGTGATGGTCTGTCATCATGCTTGTAAGCTATATCTCCATATTGGTTTAATAATTTACTGTTTTTAACTTCAAATTTCACTGACTTCCGAGCATGTTCATAACTTCCTTTAACAGAATCATCTTTCACCATAGATAAATGTTTCTTTTTAAATGGCCGTGGTACTTGAGGATTAATGTTCATACTAGGGTTTTCTACATTAGAACATTTGTCATAGAGAGGATTTTCTACAACACTTTCTGGATGAATACTTCTCAGAGAATCACTTCTTTTGGAATCAGGAAGTAATGAATTTTTACTATCAACAGAAAGAGGCCCAGTACTAGAATGATTATTAGTCACTGATGCACTTTGTTTGATTCCATCAGAAGTCCGACAAGATATGCTCAAGTCCATTGGTACTTCATCATTGCAACTACTTTGGTCAATATTTGAATGAAATCCATCGCTGCATTTTAAAAGATTAGACTTTTCTGAAACATTGCACAAAACATCAACTTCATGATTCATAGCAACAGAACGGATCTACATGCTCTTTATTACTTGGTAATGAATCACTGGAAATTAAACTACATTCAGATTGAGCAGCAGCTAGTTTCTTTTTTTCATTGCTCCATTTCTCATACAATTTTATTTTCCCAACTTTGAATTCGCTTTCTTTTTCTCTTTTCGGTTGAGCTCTAGTAGTCACAGCATTAACCTGGTGAGACTGATTTTCAGGTTCTTTTTTTTCATTCATTGGTGCAGCAGTTCGGTTGCCTAATAAATACCTTCCTTTGTCGAGTTCGTTTCCAATAATGGCAGCCTTGGTTATTACATGTCCGAGATCGCAGTTTAGTTCGACTTCAGCCAAGGGTAACAGGTTGGATTTAAATCTAATGGTTATTGCACCCACACTTTTTCACCTGTCAGCATTTCTGGCGTGATGTATTTACGACAAACTATATCAATACTAGCACCTGAATCTCTTAATATAGGAATTTTGTAGCCATTTACGTATCCAATACTAGTATAAGGTAACAGAAATTCATCGTCCGGTTTTGAACTAATTCTGTTTAGATTAGCAGAAGATTCAGTACTATTCTTAAGTTTTGGACACTGAGGTCTTAGATGCTGATAGGACCCACAGTGGTAACATTGCAGTGACTTTCGTTTTTCATATTTATCATCTGGACGTGGACTACTAGGTTGATAGATCTTGCTTCCCGAATTAAACTTTGAAGGCCATTTATTTTCAGCATTATTTTTATCATCGGAATTTGTTTTACTTTGAGTTTTTGGATTGTATTTCCCTTTCCGCCGATCGGCTGCAAGATTTTTTTGGAAGTTTCCACGGACGTTTTCGTAGGCATCAAGTTTTTCGGCTAATTTCTTGGACGAAATCATTTCTACCCATTCGTCAAGAAAATGATCTCGAATTTCAGGAGGGACTCGACGCTTAAGCTGATCAATCACCATCAAGTCCAACAACTGTTCAAAACTCTCAACTCCCAAACCAGTTACCCATTCCTTGCAATAATTTTCTAATTCATAGCTGAAATCCACCCATGTTGATTCGGTACTTTTTTGATGCTTCATGAATTTCTGCCTAAACCTTTCAGGACTTAATTTAAAACGCTTTAGCAATAAAGTCTTCACATGTTCATAATCTTTAGCTTTATCAGAGGGTTCTCTAGCTATTATTTGTGTTACTTCGTAAGGAAGTAGTCCTAGCAAATGAGATACAAATTCTTCTTTATCAATTTGAGCCCATTCTGCTTGCCTTTCAAACAGTGATAAATATAGACTGATATCTCCTTCTTTGTCGTCAAATTTCTGCATCAGATGTCGCAATTCCGTTTTCGCCCGGACCTGTCCGGTGGTTTGAGACTTTATCTCAGCTTCAAGTTTTAATCTCTCTAAATCATATTGTTCTTTCCTTCTTCGTTCCTCTACTTCTTCCTGTCTCCTACGTTCCTCTACTTCTTCCTGTCTCCTACGTTCCTGTACTTCTTCCTGTCTCCTACGTTCCTCTACTTCTTCCTGTCTTCTACGTTCCTCTACTTCCTGTCTCCTACGTTCCTCTTCCTGTCTCCTACGTTCCTCTTCCTGTCTCCTACGTTCCTCTTCCTGTCTCCTACGTTCCTCTCTTTCTTCCCTCTCTTTTCGGTCCTCTATTATCGTGTTTAAGACTTCTTTGACGAATACTTCGTCATAATCTCTGCTCTCAATAATTTTCTGTTTCAGATCAACTATTTTCAAATCAGCAGTCACCTGAACACCTAGTTCAGTTGCTAGATTCTGCAAATCCTCCTTACGAGCTTTTCCTAGGAAAGACATTTTTTTCTACTTCTAAAGTTTACGAACACCCTGTTCTTTACGCTTCCGCAAAATAGCTCAACTTAATTGCAATAAATAAATAAAGTGCTCTGGCAACAAGGAATTAAATACACTTGTTTAAATACTCAGAATAAGCAATACCACATTTATTCCGAACAGCCGCCTATGACTGTTACCATCAGTTGATATGCAGTGATGCACCATAAAATAACATACAATAATTTACGACTTAAATATATATGTAAAAATGCAAGATAAACTTGAGTATTAAAGTTCAATGATGACCACTTCAAACTATCGAAGTCCAGTGATGGACACTTCAGACTAAGTCCAATGATGGACACTTCAGACTAACTAAGTCCGATGATGGACACTTCAAACTAAGTCCAATGATGGACACTTCAAACTAAGTGAGGAATAGTAAACTGAGTTTAGAACACAGAAAATTTTTGCACAGTTATACTAAAATTTGCAACGATGCAAAACACATTTTCGTATGCTTTTTAGCAGTGTATAAAATCAAAATTAGTTCAAATAACTTTATAACATCGTTTGGAATTGGGAATAAAGAAATGCTATACCTTGTTTTCCAGGAGATGTGCTTTCATTTCAAAAGCACGCACGATTATTCTATCTCGCCGGTGCCTCCAAAAATAATTAAGACTATAATGTTTGTGTCGTAATTAAAGCAAACTCCATTGGAACACAGCAAACTTTATTTAATAGATCAATTTCATAACTGCAACATATAAGTCAAAGAAAAGGTGACATCAAAAATTAACAGCCAAAACGTATTCTCTCTTTTTTTAAATTAAAAATCATTTTCTTACTTCGTACGAGAACCGCAAGCAGCTCTCGAATTGGCGTTTCAAACATTGCCATTTATTAACATATATATTTCAAATTCAACTATTTCAAAAGTACAAGATTATTATTGCAACAACATCTAAAGCTGTTACAGTATGTATCGTAAAACGTTGAAATTTTGTATATGGGAGTGCTATAACATCTAGATGTGCACCTCCCATTTTTTTGCTATACGTTGCACCAAACGCTTATATAAACTCTTACTGGTTCAGTGAGCTCTGTTTTTTTTTACTCTTTGGTAAAAAGTGCGTTTTTTGCTTTAAGAGTGATTGAATTATGTTGTTCTTGCGTTACGATTAAGGTTTTTATGCCTTTTTTTACCTGCATGCAAACAGTTGTGTAATTATCAACAATTTAAAAGTGTACGTGGGGCTAGGCCTAAAGAGGCGGCTATTTGTTTACATTTGAAAGTCTTCGTAGTACAGTGAATTACGTCAGTTGGTGCACCAACTTCAATGTTACTTTGCCCCAGTTGGACCAAAAGTTAACTTTGAATTTTTGTGCACTGGAAATCTTGTTTTTCTGCTCGTTGGCCGAATTGCTTGAAACTCAAATTTCAATTGCAAAAATTGTTTTTAAGTGCATTTAGTGCAGGATTTTCTGTATTTTACAATTTTTAATAAAGAGATGTTTTCAGTTTTTATGTATTTTTTCCTTTCCGCGAAGTGAGAACTGAATTGATTGAATGATGAATATATCTCTATTGAAATTTGATGAATTAAGTTTACGAAAAAAAGAAAAGGTGTATAATTTATTAGGGTGTACAAGGAAGTCATGCGGTATCCATATCAGATTTCTTTTTTTTTATTTCTAAGAAATTATCAAGTTACCATGTTCGAACGTAAAACTTGATTAATTGAAACTATTACAAAACTTCGGAATTTACGCCAATAATGTCTTATTCGAAATTGACTTTTCGGAGTTATAAATACTATCAGGTTTCAATATTTTTTTTCTGTTTAGTATTCTCTTACACTGTTTTGTTTATATTTCTTTCTTTTCTTTTTTTTCTTTTCTTTCTTTCTTTTCTTTTTTTTTCTAACATGATTTATGATCTATTATGTATTCTTAGCGTTAATATACGAATAAGAACAATGTTATAAGAGAAGAATAATGGCTTAAATAACAACAAGAATAAATAGGAAAAGTGACATAAATATAATTAAGTTCTGATATATTTGTTTTCGCCCAACATTTTTTCAACATTTGTCTTTGCTAACATGATCTACGAGGCCAGACGCTCAGTATTAATATATAAATAAGAATAATGCTATTGCGAACTTTTGTTCATCCGTTTACCAGTAAGCAGATCCCTTATTTCTTTTTCGAAAGGATTTTTAAAAGTTATGCATATTAAAAACTCGAGTTTAATTTAGCCTTCATTCTCATTACCCTGTTCTTGCTAACTTTACCATTTCATGAATCTTTTGTTTCCTCAGAAATTATGAAATTACCATGCTCGACAGCTTAATATTTGTTCAAAATTAATGTTTTGGAATTATAAATACAATTAGCTTTTAACTCATTTGATTTTGCTCACCCTTCTTTCCACATTAAATATTTTTTAATTCCAAAAACTAAGGTCTTAGCTGTTATATAATCCAAATAAGCCAAAAAATATGTCTGAGCATAACAAATGATAATGTTTTTAAAAGAATTGAATAAACTTCTTAAGTAAAATGGACTGAAAGGAACGCAGTCAATTTTACAAAAACTATTCTCTAACTAATAAGATTCTAATGAAATTTAAAATATTTTAATTTTGAAGACTATTTTTAAACATATGTACAACTTTTAAATAAAAAGGGATAGAAAAATTAATACCCACGTAAGTTAGATTTATATCATATTACGCCCATTTTCAATGATTTGCCACTTCACCCATCTTTCTTGTTACCAGTCTCCAGTTGTCTGACCATGGTGAGCACAAGTGCACGACATTCATCGCGGAGAGGAGTTAAGTCGTTGGCAAGATCCTTGAGCACCATATAGGTGATAGCCCGACTTTAGCTCAGTCCCCTCTACGCCCAATTTTGAGAGAAAAAACCCTGGGGGTGGGTACGAGGATCTCCCAAGCCTCTTTCCCCAACCACAACCTCTCGAGAGGACTTTCGACTCGCCGCACATTTAGACTGTCCCCATACCGCACAGATGCACAAAGCATGGATGTTTGTAAATGTACAGTCACACTGTACATCCATGCTTTCTTCGGGATTCGAAACAGAGACCTTCGGTACGGTAGTCAGAATCGCTAACCACTGTCTCGATTGCATATAAGCATTCTGTACCGCGCCACGCGCATAGGAAGAAATCCGTACTTGTGATTGGACGTATTTTCTGATGACATCATCTTCTTTTGGCGTAATGACGTTTAGATGGGATTCTTACGGTTTTGTTTTCGATGAATGAGTGACATGGAAGCGTGAAAATTATGGTTTGTTTTCTTTGCAACGAAAAAATTTAGTTGCAGCGTTCTGCAGATGGCTTCCTGTTTCATGCAATCATTAAATTACAAAATTTTTCAAAGATGACATTAATATCAGAAGCAATCTTAAGCACTTAGATTATATAAATAGCTAAGTTCATGAAATTAGTGCAAAAACCAAAACATGGCGGTCTCGGTCCAACTATAAAGTTATTGAGTGCTAATAAATATATTATTATTATTGCAATTTTGCTGCATTCTGTTCCTTTCACATTGTGAAAATATTTCCTTCGCAAATGTCATGTTATTTCTATGTCATTTTTAATATTCTATGGCCTTAAATGAAAGAAAAAAGTGCATTCAGTATAATAAGGTTTCCTTCTTGTTTACACTCACAATGTATCCTGATAAAGATGATCACAATTGCTTTCGGTTTTAACTTATCACTCTACAGCGTTGAATTTATACTATAAGAAACTCGATGAGTGGCCGAACACTAATAACACACCATCTTGACACTTGAAATAATGGAATTATAACACATTTACTTGAAAACGAACACTCCACTTTCGTTTTGAATAGACCTTCTGTTTCCAAAAAGAAAGAACCTGAATATTCCTAATAAGTGATTGAATAGCACCAGAATGATCACTTAGCTTTACACGAACGTGCTTTTATTATACACACACAATAAATATAAAATAAATGAAAATAAGGGTACAAATTTAACTTCGGCAACTATGCCCATCCATACACACACCACTCTCCAACGCCAACCGTCCTGTCATTTTTTTTTTGCTTTCACGTTTCATCGCCAAGGTCCACATTTGGCGGAATTTGCCTATTTGGCGGTTCTCATAATTCTTTGGAACCTTACAAGTATTTTCGCTGAATTTAATACACGTGTATAAGAAATAAAGCTTCCTTCTCTGACAAATACTATTATTCAATTATAAGCAAAGGTACAAAAGATGTTACACATTAAAAAAGGGCAACATTCATAAAGTAATATCGCATATTTCTGTGTACTATATTAGCTGCCAACGTCGTTTTTGTTATTTCCGAAAATTGGCTTATCTCATGCTTTCGGAGATTGCACCTACAGAGAATGGATATATATAATCAACATGAAATAATGAATTAATAATCACAACACTTTTAAAAAGTTTTAAACTAAGAACACATTTATTAAAAATCTCTGCACTCAATTACGGAATTAGCACAAGAAGAAATATTATTTTTTTTCTGTAGGGGGAACACTACATTTTTTATAATAAATTCCCACACTACAATGTTGTAAGAAGTGTAATCTCATAATAACAAAAATAAAACTCACATAATAATCTTTTCGGTATTGCCTATCAAAATGTAAACAAGCGGCATGGAGGTGCGCCCACGAGCCCAAGAAAAGTCATTACGTTGCTAAGCGTAGAGGAAAGGATGTAATCGAAAGACATATCCAATCACGAGGAGGGATTTTTCCCTATATGCGTGGCGCGGTACAGAATGCTTATATGCCGCCGGTAGAGACTGAAGATTGCCTTAAAATTACGCTATTAATTGACTCTACGGTCAAGATGAAAGATTCAGTGACAAAAGTACACAATAACTGATGATGCTAATCGCAAATGATTTAACTGAGAAGGTAACTACTTTGAGAATAAATTCTGCACATATTTATTTACCTTTGTAGGCATTAAAATGTTTCGCCTCATTTCCATTTTTATTCCTTTTCTCTACGAAACTAAAATTAGCTATCGTATAAACAAAGAAATCACATTTTTCTTTTTTAGTCCAAAGGGGAAATTTGCATATAAGGGATATTAATTTTGCTTTGGCATTTTGCATAGGTTCACTATAAATGTCGGTTCACTTTTCAAATTGTTCTCATCAAATTTTAGAGCCCTATATTATATTGTTACGAATTTCGTGTTTAGTTACATATTTTTGAATAGAATTATAACTAAAATTATTTTTAGTAATTGTAATGCAGCACGAGACATATTTTAAGAGAAAGCTACGCCGAAAAATAAAAATACAAGAGCATGCGCATTTAACATTAAATAAAAGTTTATCTCGGTAATTTATATTTAATTTGAATAAATGTAATTGATTACTGTTTTAGCTGTAACCGTAACTCTATTCTTTTTGCTTTCCCGAAATTGCTGGAATATCTCGCGCGGCCGATTTAAGAAGCTAAAAAAAAGGCAGAGATAGAGCATCTCAGCTCAGTTATTTAGAGAGTTTCTGTTTACTTAGCTGCTGTAATTTTGTTGGACGGATTAGTTTTCTATGAGCTTTGAATTGCGTTTTATTTAACGTTTTAGCAGTTTAAAATATAGCTACTGTTAAAACAACGGTACCTAAAGCCATCAAATTTTGAATAACGTACGTCTCCACCCGAACATGGGCACTTGGAAGCCCAGATTTGGAGTTTGGAATTGATTTTATTATCATATTTTGTACAGCATTTATGAGTTTTTGATTAAGAAACTCAACGATGTTGAAGCGAGCGATGGCAACACTGTTAAAAAAATATTTCCAGCGCGCGAAACTGTGTATCAGGAATTCTAAAGATATGCTCTTATTAAATTATTTTACGATATTGCTGTTGAATTAAATTTTATGGTTTAAGGGCGGAGAATATGATATTTAATGAATAAAGGTAACATACAAAAAAAACCCCTTTGGGCGTAATATAAAATCTGAGACCTTTCAGGTTTTTTTTAATACATATTTCATCATATATTCCTTTTACAATACCTAAGCATTTTCTAGGTAGCTTACTTAATTTATTCCAAGGCTTAATAGTCTAATTTTCGATTTGAGATAAGAAAGACTATTCAAGTATGCAGAACTTCCATAAAAGAAGTACGTAATTTCCTGTTGTATTCTTGTTACTAGAAAAGGCTAGCAGTTTGCTTTTCCACCAGACAGAAGCAGCAGCTGTGAAGCGGCAGAAATTAAATATCGAAAATCATTCACAATAACATCGCCATTGAATAAATGTGGGGTGCGTATTAGTTATAATGAAGCTTTTTCAACCTTCTAAGCTTTATGTAAACTTAAAATGTTTGCAACTGATGTAAAATTCCTAACAATGGGTGTAAAAAAAAATATATATATGATACGCACACACACATACATACATACGCTCATTAAAGTCGATAACTACAAATAACTATAAAATTTAACACAATAACAAACAAAAAAAATTGATGTGGACAACACATGACTTCCTTTTATGACCTATTAAATTATGCAAATTTTTTGCAGAAGTTCCTTTCAACGTATTTCTTCGAATTTAATTAGAGATATATTTCTCATTCACTTATTTCAGTTCTCATTTTGCGGCAAGTCAAAAATACATAAAATGTCAAAACATCTTCATTAAATATTTTAAATTTAAATGTTTTGAAACACGTGTTTCTTTGAAAACTTAACGAAAAAGCTATTAACTCCGTTAAAAAGCGCACATAGCTTCCATATTCGTAACACGAAACAGTCCGAAGATCAATTTTAATTCAAAAGTACGCAGAAGCAAGAAAATATTTATCAATAATTCAGTTGCACTTCACCATTATTGCGAATTCTATAAGAATAAATAAATAAAGAGAAATATCCCGTTTAGATAATAACTATATTCAAACATAATTCGATAAAGAAATTTCTGAAAAAGGTGTTTTGTCCATAATTAAAGGTAGCTAATTAATCAATAAACTTTTGTTCCGCTGCCTTGTTCCCCTTAATATAAACTAGTACAAGGATGGTAAAACCAAAATGTTATGAAATTAAAATTTTTTTTATCAGTTAATGCTTCTTCGGAAGGAGATTTTTTCCCTCGAACTTCCCATTTCCTGAAGGCAAAGAAAATGGAAACATTTAATTCACCATAATGCACAAAACAGAAGGGAAAAAACTATAAAGTCCATTGTAAAGTTCATTTATTAACCAGTTATTTTATGTTTTGGATCTTTACTGTCAATTCTGCCTTCCGATTTCCTGCCAGAATTCAAATTATTTCGCTTGTATTTAAGGTAAGGTTTTTAGATTGTAAGACAGAGCGTGTTCAGCCTTTCAAAGCCACGTTACTAGGCTGTTTGTAAACTAAGATCTGCAGTCTTCGGTCGTGCATTATAATTGCCGATTGCTGAATATCTACGCCGGTAAAGTTTTGAGTCAACTTCCAGTTTATTGATTTGCGTAGCCTTCGACTGCTAGCTTATTTGAATATGAATTTTATATTTGAACTTACTGATACTTCAAGTTATCTCACCACAAGTGATTGGCTAAATTATACAATTCATCCTCCTTTCTTCTTGCATTCGGGGTGTAATTGGAAGCATACACAACGCGTATTCGAGAGGTCCAGGTTTCGAATCCCGGCGAGGGCATTGCATATTTTCACGTCTCCTGCTTCAAAAAGAACCTAATGACTCTTTAATAGAAACACATCTAACATTTTTAGAAGAAGCAAGTGGGAACCAATAAGATCTTAACATGCCCGACAAACCATCGTAAAAATAATCTAAAAAACTACTGTTTTGGAGCTTTTTATCATTGCAGATGGTACTGGAAATGCAGTTCGTATTAAGGGAAAGATGAATTCATCGAAGTATTTAGAAAGGTTGAAAAACAGGACTGTGCCATTCTCGAAAACCTTTGCAGGATCACTTCAGTATGACTTGGCTCCATGCTACAACTCAATATCTGTTTGAAGGTTCATGTTGGAAAATAAAATTATGTCGCCCAACCGGTATAAAGGTTAGAGTTGCTAACTGCCGTGCCGAAGGGTCCGGGTTCGAATCCCGGAGAAGCCATGGATGTTTGTAAATGTATACTGTGCGTGCGGCATGGGGGCACTCTAAATATGCGGCAAGCCGAAAGTCCTCTCGAGAGGTTGATGGTAGGAGAAGAAGCTTGGGAGACCGTCGGACCCGTTCCCCCGGAGTGATCATCAGAATTGGGGGACGGAAGGGAGTTAAGTCGCACTGTCATCTGCAAGGTGTTGCCAATGACAGACGTAATCTTGCTTTTCTTGTCACTACGAAATTCGTGGATTTGTCTGACAAGTGAGCATTAGTCAACAACAAACAAAATTACTGTGCTAGATTGGCCTAGAAATTCACCTAACATAATTCTGATCGAAACCTTGTGACACATTTTCAAGAAATAGCTTGGCAAAATGGGTTGAAAAGAGTGCATGATTAAAAACACTGTTATACAAGTGGGACTCCATTATAAAGAAGTGAAAAATATATGCGCAAGACCTAGTAGAATACCTAGTAACCTAGTAGAAAGCACTAATGACTCTACAGAGTTGTAAGCACCAAATGTGCCTTCTGTTCTTACTTATATTTAAATAAAGGGTCTTTCACACCTTCTCAGCTTTTAATTCTTATTTTAGAGTTAGCTATAATTCGCTGTCAAACTGTCTCAAGTTTAGTTATAGTTTACGGTTGCAGAGAAGATTTCTAAACTTTAAACCTTCACAAAATTTTATGCTTTCATTCTTAATTTTTTCCAATCAAAATAAAAATTAAATATTTTTTAAAATACTCATAAAGCAGTATAGGGAGTTAGAAAGTCATATGATGGCCAGTTATCTCTCACACAATAAAATTCCTGTATTCCCAGTCATTAAACTCGAAAGACAAAAACGTAAGTTAAAAAAAATTGCTCTAGTTTATGTGACTCCAGAAATAAACTCATCAGAAACAACTGACTCCAGAAATAAATATTAGCATACAGAGAGGCTGTTCGCACATTTTTAGACAATTTTTAATGTATTTACAGGGATATTTTACCAAGACATTTTGTACTTTAAATGTACTGTTTGATAACCCTAAATCTTCACTAACTTTCTACATCATAATTTCCAAGGCACTAAAGCCTTTTGTAGTACAGCAAGAGGTAATTTATCCCTTCATGTTGAACAGCCTTCTAAAGTCCAAGGAGGGTTGCATGTCGAAGTTTCGACAATCGTTTCCCACAGCAAGATGTTTTATCGCATTCCTCTTGAGAGATTTTCAAAGACCAAGGAAGGTTGTAGGCCAACGTTATTTTAAAAGTACAAAAAACAAAAATTCATGTGTTGAATCATCAGGAAGGAATAAGGGTGAAGGGTATGGCCTTGATACCTGGTTCTTGTTCCATTTTTCCAGGAAATTCAACAATGAATTTTGACGCATGCCTGCTCGCTTGTCTTGATGCAGTTCCACTGATTGATGGCACTAAGGCTAAACAGAAGGTATTCTTTACATGAAAATTGGGTATATCCTGACAATATGTGGAGTCTATCTTAACATTTTTTTCCGCTCTCCTTTTTTTTTTTAAATTTGCCGTTATATGGAAAAACAACAACAATCATCAATCCCTTTGAAAACCGTTTTCTAGATTCTTTGAACCATGTTTTAAGATTGTTTTCACCTCTTTGATACTAATAAATTAATCTCTTTTCGTTGCAGCCGTTAAAAAAACCCAAGATTCATTTATTGTGACGACATTTTTACATTTTTTTTGGAATTTTCTCTTTTTTTATTTTATTTAAAGAAAGAAAAATCCTCATGCACCACAAAGTATTACACAAGGCTTACAAATCGTAAGTAAAAAAAGGAAAATACTAAGTAATAACATCAGCTTTCAGTAATACAATGAAATCAAACACAAACAAAAAAGATATAAATATATAAACAAATCATTTGCAATGTTTAAAATAAAAGTCAACAGAGTCATCAAAAGCTCGGTAGGCCGAAGGTGAAGATACAAAATCATAACATTTCGGAATGGACTATCAAATAGCAGGTGGAAAACACTTTGCTGAACGCCAAAATTGCAATTACACAAATTGGAAGATGTCAGCTTAAACCATTCGAAATAAACGTTGAACTTACCATGTCCAGACAAAAATTGCGTAACCTTAAAAATTGACAAAATAAGTCCTTACTTTTCAGTCTTTCAAAAACAGTTGGGGAGAATTTTTTTGTAACAGCTTCCTTGTCAGAAGATATATAATCACAATTCCATTGTTCAATCATTTTAGCTTTGAATGTCTTTTTAAAATACGATTTTGGAATATTTACATCAACATTAATATCATTTTTAGTTGCATTCTTAGCAAGCCAATCAGCTCTCTGATTTCCATAATTACCCGAGTGACCACGGACGAATGTAAAAAACACTGAAAAACCGCTTTTCTGCAGATCTCCGAGAGATTGCTGTATATTAACAATAATATCATTACAGGATGAGGTATTTTTAAGGCAGTCGAGGGAAGAGAGTGAATCCGTGCAGATTAAATAGCTGGAAACATGTCCATCCTGGCTAAGTATCCACTTAATTGCAAAATGAATGCAGAGAAGCTAAGAAATAAAAACAGTACATTCATTTCTAATACGAAATTGGTGATACTCAATTTCAACACCATCCTTAAAAATAACATAAGCAAAACCAACTTTATTATCAATCCTACTACCATCCGTATAGCACACAACTGAGAATGAATTTTCATCAATGTTCGTACTATCTAGAATCTGTACTGGTTCTTTTACAGAAGGATGAGGCAGAACAGACAAGGGCAATAAACGATCAAATTGAAAACTGGAGAAATTTGCAAGACTGTTCCTGTAATCTATACAGGTCGGGGAAATGTCGGATTACATTAAATTTTTTCACATTAATTTTTTTCGCCTTTTTAAGATTCAAATCAATAATAATCACTTTACTTACTACACTGAGCATTTTAATGATCTTGTAACTGCCTTTTGATTTGGCGGATTTTCTTTTAACATTAAAGATCTTACTTTTGCAACATTCAAAACATTCCGTTTTTATCTTGGATACGTATTTCGAACAATTTTTACACTTGAATCCAAACCTTAATTTTTTTCTTTCTTGTTCACAAAATTACCTATCGTAGTTTTAGATATCGAAAAACCACGGCTTTGACAGTGTTGTTTAATAACTGGAAAAGAATAAATTTCTTCGGGAAAGAACACAAATATAGCCTTCCATCCATTGCTTTTTAAAAGCGCCATTTTGAATGAAAACGAAACTGTCAGGTTAACAGATGATAATTTATACTTTTAAAAATACAGTTGCAGTTAATAAAATTTCCAAGCAGATGACTGTTTTAATAGCAAAGCAAAATCGTGTAAAAATATGTGAACAGCCTCAGTATTAGAAAGATTTTTCTCTTTTTTAAAACCTTTAAATTTTTTTTCTCACATTCAAGCAGAAATGATTTATATAGAAATTGATTTATGGATCTACAGATAAATTCTGAGTTGAAGAATATTTATATTTGATAAACGAACCATTACCGAAAATTTATACATCTCAAATTATGCTATATATATCCTTTTTATTCACTAATGCAACAATTAAGAAATTCACAGATGTAAGAATTCGAAATTAATTTTGTTTACGTAGAGTAAAATGAAAACGCATTAATATGAAGTATAAATAAAATGTCTTTTCAAATAAGGGAAAGTTGAAAAATAAGAAAATGGGTTTTCTGTCTGTTACGTGAATTTGCAAGCACATATTTTGCAAATAATTTTTTGAAGGATATTCAGCATTTTCATTTTACATTGAAAATTATTATGTTAATTATTTTAGGACCGCTTTAATTTAAGAAACAATTAATACGTTTCTGATATATGTATTAAAACGGTGAATTACTGAGGTATACATACAGGTTGGGTGTTATCGATAATGTGTCACTTCGAATTGCATATTGGCATTAAAAAAAGGCCGACAGTGCTTATCAGGAAAAGAGATAAAGCAGCGCGTTAAAAAAACATAAGGTACAGGTATACGAACCCAATTTCAAACATAAAACTTAATCCAGTTTCTGTAAAGTTTTATTTTTCTATATTGATATAAGCAAAGAATTCAAGATTTTAAAGTGCCTAAGACACTGTTCAATGCAGTAAACTCGCATATTACGATTACTTAAATAAAAGGCGTGAATGAAGTTAGAAGTTAATTAATTAAGATCGACATATATTTACGATTTCTTTTGACATTGAACATTATAATGACACACGCGAAAACGTAGGCCAAAAGGAAGTTTCCTGAATGGATGCATAACCAGGCAATCGACAGAAAAGTGATGATACTATAATAATTCAGACTGTTAAACCTTTAAAACGGTATTTTAGGTAAGGCATATACGTTGCCACTTCTTTCACCAAATCATATTCATCTTCTTATTTTTTTCTTACCGAGTTGTTATTGTTGCTGTTACCAAACTCATTTGTCTGACACTAACCAGCACAAGCCCACGACAATCATTGTGGCAAGAAATCAAATGCGCCTGCCGTTGGCAAGAACCTTGAGCAACATATAGGTGACAGACCGACTTTAGCTCAGTTCCGTCCCCAATTTTGAGAAACAGCAGACCAGGGGATACAGGTCCGAGGGGTATCTCACCCTCTTCCCCTAACACCAGGCTCTGAAGAGGACTTTTCGGCTTGCAGCTTATTTGGACTGTCTCCATGCCGTAGAGACACTGCATATTTACAGACATCCATGCCTTCTCCAGGATTCGAACTCGGGCCCTTCAATACGGCAGTCCGAATCACCGACTACTATCCGGTTAAGCGGTTTCTTACACTCGTCTAGAGTCTTCTAGAGGAATAGCATGAAATCGCCTTTCTAGACGAATCTGCTCTAAATGGTTGCTAGCGAGAGCGAGAGCGAGAGCGAGAACAAATTAATGTACGTCCTGGTCAAAACTCATCCAAATGGTTGTTGTTTCGGTTTGAATAGAAACTTTTCTTTGCTTCTGGATGGCAACAGTCTGAATTTGAGAACTTGATTTTCGATTTGTTTTGACACAGTTTGAATGCTGCCAATAAGATATTAGATTAGATTATAGACTTTGTGATATTCAATGAAATTCGTTTTTAAACTAGATTGGGTATTTTTGAACATAGAATTATCATAGAACCACTACTTGTAGAATTTTAGATGCTGCTTGTCTTAAATAGAATTACTGTATAACTTCGGGAGATACGCAGCGCCATTTTTCTAACGAACAGTAGTTGTAAAAGCTAAAATGATTCAGACCCAACATCACGATGCACATACAAGTTTTAAAGATCATTTCTCGCAAGACAAAACTCTGAAACGTGATTTCTCAGTAATTCTGAAAAAATATATAGACTAATCTATCGCTATTAAAACATATAACAGGAATCAATTACTGAAAGGTTCAAGAAAGGCAGACAAAAAAAAAAAAAGAAAACTAAACAATTAAACAATTATGGCGACACAACGCTCCTTTGTGATTTTTCAGAGTTTTAGAATGATATTCCCGATCATGTCCGCTTCCAAAGGTAGGCAATAATTATTAAAATATTTCGGTTTGCTTTACTTTAAACATGTTTCGCTTTTATTTGGCGATACACTTAACTGGACTTCCATAATTTAGCGATGTTGAGATTTAGAATTTTTGTGAATACTATTGTTAAAAACTAATATTATGTTTGAGCTAATATCATAACTGAAAACTGTACATGATGCATCCTATGGAATTTAAAACAAGATATAATCTTAATACGCGAATAATTTGCAAGTTGCATCAGCTTGTGTCCGTTTTGATTTCACTACTTTCTGTTTGGAAAATGCTGATTCTTATCGGTATGATGTTTCAGCATGACGATAGATATAGAAGTAGAATGATTTTATGTGGAAACTTTTTGAATGGCGTAAAATCGGATACTTCAGTAAGAAATTTCGCAATAGACTTCATGGAGTTTTATGATGTAATAGTGTATCTACACCTGAGGGCTTTGAAATAGCTTCCATTTATAAGAAAATGAACCATTTACTTCCTCTTAAATATAAACGGAATGTTTTATTCTTATTTGATTTTTATCTGCAGCTACAGAGCCAAAGATGCAAAGGAAGTTTCTTCGCATAATGCAAATTTTGCCAATTAATTTATTGCAAATAAAAGTGCAACACCTGTTTAAATCGTTCTTTCTAATCCAGTGATCGCCAAACCGTCGATCACTGGACGTTTTTGGTAGATCTGGTTGGCTATATTTCGATTCCTCCACTGAGCCAAAGAATAGAAGACAAGTAGTCAATAGTCAACAATAGAAGTCGAAGAACATAGACGTTCTTTGACTGAGTTGTCGTTAGCGGCAACTACCATTGTCATCCTCATCTCATAATTGAGTGTATACGCATTAGGTTGTGCACGTTATGTTTGTGTGCTCTATACTAGACATTTGCTAACGTGGATAGTTTGTTTTACGCATTGGTACCAAGGTATGACTGTTCTAACGATGGCGTATTCAAGCAAAAAACTTACCATTTTCATTCAGAATAGCAAACCGATTAGTTCTTTACCCAGGTAGAGCATAAATGCGTGTGTTTGCTGTTCTTTACAAGTGTATCAGTTCCTAAAAAAGCAGTGAATTCAACAAACGCTTCCAACATTTCAAAAGGATTTCAATTATTTTCCAAATCGCCTTTTACACAGATTAATGCTGAAGAGTTCTCTACTTCTGTTATGGAGCATTTTGGTTTTCAATAAGATAATGATGTAGTGGAGTTGGAACTAATTGATTTTCAAGATGATTTATGTGCAAAAACGCTTTCTTCAAGCTCTGAAAGTATTTGGTCTCTTGTTCCTAAAGAAAATATCCAGTTTTGGTTCAGGTTTGTCTCAAAGTTAAGGCAATATTCAGCTCAACATATCTGTGTGAGATTTCCCTTTCCAGTACGAAATTTATTAAAAACAAGTACTGTATTCGAATGGCAGTCACAACCTACTCTCCCAACACTAAAAAAATTGTTGATGACAAAAAAAAAAATCCATCCTTCTCATTAAAGTTAATAAGTCTGATAAAAAAATCTGTCATTACATTTGTTATTTATTACTAAATACACTTCGGTTTCTTTTTGTTATAGACAGTTTAATCAAAATTAATTGCATATTGGCTAGAAATGTAAGTTTATAGGCAATAAACAAATCTAAGATTTTTTAGACCAAAGGGCGTTAAGCACAGAAGGGCTATTAATTTCGTTTTAGCATTTTGCGTTGATTCAACTTTTCAAACTGTTGCCACCATATATCACAGTCCTGTATTATATGTAAAGAAATTTAATAATGAAAAATCTGCGTAAATATGCTTACGTTTCTCGCACTGTGATAAAACCACGGTACCTAGAGCCGTCAGACTTTGAATAAAGTAATTCTCCACCGAATATCGGCATTTGAAAATACTAATTTGGAATTTGTTTTATTATCTGTTTCATATTTTGTAAAGCATTTATGAGGTTTTGATTAACAAACTAAACGATTTCAAAGAGAGCAATGGCAACCCTGTACGGAGGGGGACACTTTTATCTCTACCGCGCGATACTGTGTATCGGAAATTCTAAAGATATGCTCCTTTTAAAATTATTTCATATTGCTGTTGAATTGAATTTTATGGTTTAAGGGCGAAGAACATGCTATTTAATAAATAAAGGTAGCACAAAACATTAGAAAAACGACCCTTTGGGCGTAATGTGAAACCTGAAAGTTTTCAGATTTTGTTTTTAGTCCAAAGGTGCTTTGTACCTGAAGGACTATTGTTTTCGTTTTGCGATTTTGCGTCGAATCACTCTGAATGTACTTTTCACTTTTCAAATTGTTGCCACCAAATATTATCGCCTTGTATTATATTTGAAGAAATTAAATAATGGAAAATCTGAATAATGTATGTATGTTTATCGCATTGTGATAAAAACACGGTACCTAGAGCCATCCAATTTTGAATATTGAACGTTTCCACCTGAATATGGGCATTTGGAAGTCCAATTTGAAATCAGGAATTTCTTTTATTATCGATTACATATTTTGTAAAACTTTAAGGAAGTTTCAATTAAGAAACTCCAGGATTTCAAAGCGAGCCATGGCAACGTTGTACAGAAAAAACATTTTTATCTCCAGCGTGTGAGAGTGTGTATCGGAAATTTTAAAGATAAGCTCAATTTAAAATTATTTTGCGATACAGCTCTTGAACTGGATTTTACGATTTAAGTGCTACGAACATGATATTTAATAAATAAAAGTAGCGTACAAAATGTTAAAAAAAAAGCCCCTTTGGACGTAATTTAAAATCTGAAACCTTTTAGATACTTTTTAATGTGTTTTTATTTTATTTTATTTATATTTTTGGTTTTCGAGGAGTTAGTATTTCTTTTCCTCATTAGCTCACAGTAGGATTTAAAAACTGTACAGTAGCTCAGAAGCCTCATAAGTTTAGCGACCACTGTCTAATCAGAGATTTAGCAGATGCGAGCTACTTATAGAAAATCTTCCATTTACTGAAAGACGAGCTACTCATTTCAAAACCGAAATTTTCATTTCAATCAGAATGTTTTCCGCTCTAGAGCTAAAGATTAAAATACTAAGGTGCATTGCCAGTTTTTTTTATGCATCTTTAAAATGACGTTTCAAAGTTTCAGAGTTCAATGCTAACTAACTTATTGCAAAGAAAAGTGCAAGCGTTCCTAAATTATTTCTCCTTCTCATGCACACGAAGTTACTTCCTTTCCTCTAAAGCAGGGGTTCTCAAACGTTTTCTTTCATCGACCCCTTTTAAAGCAATGATTTTCGTCGTCGACACCTTTACACTTTCCTCTGCAATGTACAGCATATAATGTAATCATAACATAAATAACTGCGCTTAATTTTAAGGTAATAAAGAAAACTCTGAAAGGTTTCAGATTTTAACCGTCGTCAAAAGGGTTTTCTAGGTATTTTACGCTCTTGCTGCACTCGCAGTCTACCAGTCTGCTGTTAAACTCACTCCCTGCTAACCCATTTTTTTATATCTTTTTAGCTTTATAATTAAGCATCATTTCTTTCGCACTTACACAACATAAAATTCAACAAAAAATTACTAAAATTTTAAAAGCAACATATGCTTCAACATAGCAACAAATGCTTTGAATTCCCGATGCAGCGTTAAGGGTTGGCATATATTTTTCTGTTCATTTCAGTCTTTTCTCAGTTCATCATATCAATGTTCAGTTTTCTTACTAAGGGGGCTTTAATAAATCTTTGCCTTTTTATTATTAACGTTTTGTGCGTTTATTTTATTTATTAAATATCACGTTCTTGGCGCTTACACCACATAAAATTCGATTCAACCGCAAAATCACAAGCTATTTAAAATCTGCATTTCTTTAGAATTTCCGATGGACACTTTCCCGTGCTGAAGATAATTTTTAGTCCAAAGGGGCTTTGTCCCTGAAGGATTATTGTTTTCATTTCGGCATTTTGCGTCCGAAACGTTAAATGTCGGTTAACTTTTCAAACTGTTGCCATCATATATTGCAGCCCTGTATTATATTTAAAGAAATTAAACTATGAAGAATCTGCATAAAGGTACGTATGTTTCTCGCATTGTCATAAAACGACGGTACCTAGAGCCATCGAATTTTGAATGACATAATCCTACTGCGAATATGGGCATCTGGAAGCCCAATTTGAAATTTGGAATTTGTTTTATTATCTATTTCATATTCTGTAAATCTTTAACGAATTTTTGATTAATAAACTTAAGGATTTCAAAACTACCAATGGCAACGTTGCACACAAAAAAAAACATTTTTATCTCCAGCGCGTGAGACTATGTATCGGAAATTCTAAAGATACGCTGAATTTAAAATTATTTTGGGATATTGGGCTGTTGAACTGAATTTTATGGTTTAAGTGCAAAGAACATGATATTTAATAAATAAAGATAACGCACAAAATGTTAAAAAAACGCCCCTTTGGACGTAATTTAAAATCTGAGACCTTTCAGATTTTTTATTTTTATTTTTTCTCCTCCGTACGATGTTGCTATTGCTCTCTTTGAAGTCGTTGAATTTGTTAATAAAAAATTCGTTAAAGTTTTACAAAACTTGAAATGGATAATAAAACAAATTCAAAATTCGGGTTTCCAGGTGGAGGACTACGTTATTAAAACTTTGATGGCTCTACGAACTGCCGTTATTTTAGAATGAGAGCTACATGAACATTTGTATGCAAATTCCTCATTTTTTAATTTCTTTAAATGTAATACAGAGCAATAATATATAGTGGCAACAATTTGAAAGTGATAAAACGCATTTACGCGTTTCGAAGAAAAATGCGTTTGTAGAATAATATCGCATTCGGGACTTAATTCAGTTTTGAGCTAATAACAATTAGGCTAAGAATAAGAATAAAAGTTTTGAAAAATAGTTGTTTATTAGATTTATTTTTTACTGTTTTTTGTATTATAAAGAAGCGTTAGCTCAGATAGGCTAGTAATTTCGTTTTGGCATTTTGCGCGGATTCACTATAACTGTCCGTATCACTTTTCAAACTGTTGCCACTAAATATTATCGCCCTGTGTTACATTTAAAGAAATTAAAGAATGAAGAATCTGCATAAATGTATGTATGTTTCTCGCACTGTGATAAAACAACGGTATCTAGAGCCTTCAAATTTCGAGTAACGTAATCCTCCTTCGAATATAGTCATCTGGAAGCCCAAATTTGGAACTTGTTTGATTATCGGTATCATATTTTGTAACAATTTAACGAATTTTCGATTAAGAAACTCAACGATTTCAAAGCGAGAAATGGCAACACTGTATGGGAAGAAAAAAACATTTTCATCTTCATCGCGCGAGACTGTGTATCGGAAATTCTAAAGATATGCTCATTTTAAAATTATTTCGCGATATTGCTGTTGAATTGAATTTTAAGGTTTAAGTTCGAAGAACACGATATTTAATAAATAAAGGTAGCACAGAAAACGTTAATAAAAACCTCGTTTGGGCGTAATGTAAAATCTGAAAGCTTTCAGATTTTATATATATATATTTCTTTTTTTTAATATTTTTTAATTTTAAATATAAGGTTTGAAAAGCAAAATCACGGATTCTAACTGTACAAGATTCGATTTTAATGAACGTGATGGCTGCCCTTAAAGCAATTATATATATAGATATATATTTAGTACAGTATTATTCGAGTTAATTCTTAAATCATTTCAGTCAAAGATCTACAACATTTTTCTTGTGCTAAGCACTGGCTTGAATAAAACCTCCTTCTACTAGGTAAAAAGAGGGAAAGGTCAATAAGGTTGGTTTGGTAACAATTTCTATTTTACGATATTTTCCTAGAATGACTTTTATATTCCATGATTTAGCGTATCTATATGTTTTGCATAAGACTTGATTTTTATGATAAAATTTACTTCGACACACCGTAATGTTTCTAACTACTTTTTCTATGCTTAGTAGAAACCTTGTTGAACTATGTAGAGACTTATCTCTGAGTCCGAGTGTGTAAAGGAAAAAAACAAAGAAGGATTAAACTCACCCTTTATTTTTCTCAAACTAAGAACGCAGATGGCCCCTTTCTTGGGCTTGACGAAAACCTCCACTTGAATTTAAGGGTAACCTAATGTAAACTATACTGAACTTAACCGAAATTGTGCACAAATATATAACGTAGTTGGCCCTTAATTAAATCAACTGCCGAATATCATCAGGCACGTACACAGTGGGGGGGGGGATGGGACAGTTCTATATCTCCCGTTCTACTGGGCCGATTGACGAAATTCAAATTCGGTTTCTCATGTCTCGAAAGCGCGACTTAGAATATGCATTAGATTTATACACAGCATTGTTAAAATAGAGGTATTTTGACCCCAAATCGAATTTTTATGAAGTGACATGTCAAATTTTTCCATATTTCGATTCTACGACTGAAATTATGCCAAAATTTCAAGTTTTGTAAAAATTGCACAAGTAGTTTTTAAAAAATTAGCTCTCAAAATTTCAGCTCCTCAATGTTAACTCAATTTGTATTTCAATGTATCTATATATTAACATCTCTTTTTTATGAAACCCATTTGATTCCTTCTTACGCAGTTCGAAATTTAGATTCATTCCAAATAAAATTCACTCATTTTTTATGATTTATTTTTAAATAATTTTTATAAATTTTTCGAAATCCATTTTGAATAACTTATTAAATTTTTACGATCATCTTAAAGTAGATGTATTTCTAAGCATACCTGCAAAAAATTAGAGCTTTTTATTCAAAATTTTTGGAAGACATACGTGAATTTATATATTGGCGCATTTTGAAATTTGACATATTTGTTGAAAGCGATAACCACAAAAATGTGGCTTACGCACTTTGCTAAAATTATTTGAAAGAAGGAACGATGTGACTTTTCCCTATCCTGCACAATGGAAGGGATAGGAAAATAGGTTGCCACGTATTAAGAAGTTAGCCAACTGAATTATTCTTGGCGCAAACTGAAAAAAATTCGCCAAGTTAAATTTTTGAATTTCTCCGTAAATTTTACAAAATTTTATATTTACGCATGAGTTGAGTCATAGAACCGAAATATGGAAAAAAATTGGTATGTTACTTCAGAAAAGGGCTCATTTTGTGTCAAAATACCGATGTTAGAACAATGCTATACATAAATCTAATATATATCCTAAGTCACGCTTTCGAGACATGGAAAACGCAATTTGAATTTCGTCAATCGGCCAATAAAACGGGAGATATAGAACTGTCATTCCCCCCCCAGTCCAAAGGGGCTTTATCGCTGAAGGACAATTGCGTTTTGCGAATTTGCGTTAAAAACATTAAAAGTCTGAATCACTTTTCAAACTGTTGCCACCAAATCTTGGACGCCTGTATTATATTTAAAGAAATTAAATAATGAAGAATCTGCATAAACGTATGTATGTTTCTTCAAATGTGATAAAACAACGGTACCTAAAGCTACCCAATTTTGAATAACGTACGTTTCCACCCCAATATGCGCATCTGGAAGCCCAAATTTGGAATGTGGAATTTGTTTTATTATCTATTTCATATTTTGTAAAACTTTAAGGAATTTTTGATGAACAAATTCAAACGATTTCAATGGCAACACTCTACGGGGGGGGGAACCTTTTTATCTAAAGCGCGCGGAACTGTGTATCGGAAATTATTCTACGATATTGCTGTTGAACTGAATTTTATGGTTTAAGTGCGAAGAACATGATATTTAATTAATAAAGGTAACTTACAAAACGTTAAAAAACGCCCCTTTGGACGTAATTAAGAATCTGAAACCTTTCAGATTTTAATTTTTTTTTTTACTTCCTTGGTAACCAATGTGATCTTGTTTACGTCGATCAATTGCCGGTGCACATTCGGCTATCGACCTCCAATCGACCCTTTGATTTCCATTGACCCCCTTAACAATCTGATTGACCTCGAAGGAGTTAATATCGACCCCGCTCGGAAGCCCTGCTCTACACTTTGAAAACATTACTTTGAGAGCATCGCAGAAGTTCTGGAAAATGTAAATGAACATTCTATCTGTTAATTTATACAAAGGAATCCAGAAGCTCTATTAAATGGATAACGAATTTTTCCATTAAAAGGGTAAACGGTGATAAAGTTATTTTCTATAAATTTTTATTTTTATTTATTATACCCGTTACATCTTTACCCGTTATCTTGCCAAATAATTTCAGCCAGCTTTTATATGCACTTTTTACTTTATACAGTTCCTTTGTAGTAATCTCTACATATAATAAAAAGAAAGAGTCTGTCTGTGTGTGTCTTTCGTTCGTGCTGCGCGTAAGCTAATACACCCAGGGCTACGAAATTTGGTACATAGGTGCGTCTAGACAAGAACCAGTGCACCTCGAAGCTATATTTTTCGAAATTCGAATTAGATTAGTTTTTATTTTATGCTTGTTTTTGGACGAAATCGCGTCATTTTGAGACATAATGGGTTGTAGGAAAGCGAGATATTACTCAATACATTTAATTTTCACATCGTCGTGAAAGGCAGGCACTTAGCTATTTTACGAAATTAAAATAAATTTCGTATTTAAATAAATCGATTGAATAGGAATTTATTTAGCAAAGTGAATTTAACACCTTTGCAATGGAATTTTTTTTAAGTTTATTTTTAAAAATGCTCTGTTTATTTTCCTATCATTTTTGGACACGTTAAACTTTTATCCTTCCGACGCCTTTTACAAAAAGAATTTTAGAAAAATAATAATATTTTGTATTTTTTAAAAATTTTTTAATGAAGCTCTCGAATACACTTCTCACATATTTTAAAATATGGTTTTGGCAACAATTTTTCATTCTTGTTGTTGTTGTTAGATTTTTGATGAAATCGCATCATTTTGAATAGTTTCATTCTTTTAGAAATGGGGGTTTGGCAACGTTTTTCATCGTATTTCTTATAACACTCTTTTTAAGAAATTGAAAAGTTTAAGAAATTGAAAAATTGTTTCTTTTTGCAAAGGTAAATTGTTTAATTAATTTATTAGGATAATTAATATTTATATTAAGGGATATTGCTTATTCCACTGTAATTTTTTATATTATGTTTTAATTATATATAATTTTAATTATAAAAATGTTTTGCATGATTTTTTTAGGAAATAAAGCTCTTAATTTGTTTATACCATTTGAGTTCTTAAGATTTTGCAAAGGGAAGTTGGCTAATTTACTTATTAGGATAACTAATATTTTCATTAAGGGATACTGCTTATTTCATTGTCATTTTTTATATATGTCACTCATGTCCATAAATTAAGGATAATTCGGAGTCACGCGGAAATCGAACTCTAAAATAAATATATCACCTGTAAAATCACTACACACATCTTCAAGAATCATATGCAAATTTCAGGAAGTAACCATGGCATCGATGATACGTCACAATGACGAGAATGTAAGAGAGTGATATATAAGGAATACAGGCAAAGAGGTAAAATTGTTCGCAAGCGCTTTATAAGCATTTCAGTGCAATAACCGAATAGTTATGACACAAAGGACGCATTTGGAGGATTTTTTACGTGGTAAAATTATCGGCCGTCTGGAATGTGGGCGTACCCAACTGGAAGTATCAGACGAACTTGGAATTGCCCAGAGTGTCATCTCCAGGCTTTGGCAACAATTCCAAGATGATGGTCATGTGAGTAGACGTTACAGCACAGGTCGCCCCAGAGTTACAACGCCGAATGAGGACCGGTATTTGGCAATTACTGCCAAAAGAAACAGGCGGAGCACAGCCTCAGACCTGTCTCGTCAGCTCTCTTCAGCCACTGGTACGACAATTTCAAGGCATACCATGTACAGACCCTTAGGGCAGATTGGTCTATATGCTCGTAGACCTGTCAGATGCGTTCCACTTACTGCAACTCACTGTCGCCTGCGGTTAGCCTGGAGTATAGAGAGCATGCATTGTGGACATAGCAACAGTGGGTTGTGTGATGTTTTCCGACGAGTCCAGGTTTAGCTTGCAGTCTGATTCTCGACGGACTTTCATATAGAGAATTCCAGGTACCCGTTACCACCAAGAAAACATCATTGAACGACACCGTTACGGTGGTGCAGGAGTGCTCGTTTGGGCTGGAATTATTCTGGGTTCCAGAACTAACCTGCATGTTCAAATTGGAACCATGACAAGCCAAATCTATCGGGACGTCATTCTGGAACAACATGTACGTTTGTTTCGGGGCGCCATGGGCGCACAATTTGTGTTTATGGATGACAACGCTCGTCCTTACCATGCAAACATCGTAAGCGAATGCCTTCAATCGCAGGATATCACCCGTATGGAGTGGCCAGCATTCTCACCGGACTTGAATCCAGTAGAGCACGTGTGGGACATGCTTGGCCGACGAGTTGCAGCCCGTCAACCTCCTCCTACATGTCTACCGGAACTTCGGAGAGCATTGCTTTTTGAGTGGTGTAATATCCCCCAAGATCAGATTGATAATTTGATACTCAGCATGCCTAGGCGTTGTACGGACTGTATTGCATTTTCTGGGAGACATACAATGCATTAACAATCATACCAACCATGTAATATTGTTTTTTTTTTTGTAAATAGGTGTTTTTTGTAATTTGCTCCAGGGAGAAAAATCGCTAATTTTTTTAATAATATCAAACATATAGCATCTTTTTTCGCTCTTTTCCTTTTGTTTAATAAATATGCTTTACAATTAAGTCAAATTTGTTTTGCTTCTAACTCTTCCTTTGCCTGATTTTGCATTATCCGTAATTTATGGACATGAGTGTATAACAAGTTAAATGGCTGGGATATGACTGTTGACACATTTTCTCAGATGATTACCTAAAGTATCATAACATTTCAAAATTTCAGAAAAAGAATCACTCAGACTATCAAGTAAGAAAATGTTTAAAAAATTTTGACTCATCAGAAATGGCATGGAGTTATTTATATTATTGTAGAATTTTTATATAATGTTTTATGTAGTTATGGTGGTGGTTAAGAAGGGGTATATAAATTATGTTTTAACAAATGTTTCATACACGTCTCATGCAATCAGTTTCCTGAAAATTCAAGATGTATGTTTTTCTGGTAATACATCAGGGCCGTATGCAAGGGAGGGTTTTATTTTTAACCAAGAAAAAATAGTTGGAAGAACTTACGGGGCTATCGGTCTCAGGTGTGTCTTTTAGGCATCTTTCCGGTACGTTTAAAAGCCAGACAAAAGTTGGCCGCATAGCGGCTAGTGTTTATTAAAGAGCAGTTCTTCGTGTATGATTGCTACATATAAATTTTCATCTTCCTTCATTTAATAAAATTCATCAGATAATCTCTGCAGCTTGCAAGGAAGGTCATGTTTAATTTCTTAAACGTGACTTTATAAAAGTTAACTGAATTACGCTGATTCCAGAATTATGCTTTCAAACAATTTTGTTCCGAGAGCCGTTTTTTAGCCCAAATAGGAGGTTAGTTCCGAATAGGATATTACTCTCAAAACAACATTTTGTGTCGAATCACTACAAAGGCGTTGAAACACTTTTCAAATTGTTGCCACCAAATATTATCGCCCTGTATTACATTTAAAAAAATTAAATAATTGAGAATCTGCGTGATTGTATGTATGTTTCTAGCACTATGAAAAAACAACGGTACCTAGAGCCATCAAATTTTGAATAACGTAATCCTCCACCCGAATATGTGCACCTGGAAGATCGAATTTCTAATATTTTACTAGCCGCTGCGCGGCCAGCCTTCGTCTGGCTTTTAAGTGTACCGGAAAAATGCCTAGAACTAAATATTAAATTTGAAAACTGCACAGAATTTTACTCTGCAGAACAATTTGATCGAAAAAGAAACAAACAACAACGGAAAAAAATTCAGTTAAAAATGCATTACATATAAAAAGCATACAATGAAATAATCAATATCCCTTAATACAAATATTAATTATCCTAATAAATAAATTAACCTATTTCCTGCTGCCTTCTATAGACAAACGTCCAGTATCCAAGAGAAACATTAAATTTAAAAACTGCACAGAATTATCGCCCTTATTTTTCCGGGTGGCAATAGTGCTGATATCAGCAACAATGGCTGCGTGCCATTGTTGTTCATATAATGAGAGAAAATCATCAATTTGATACTATTACTATTTCATAAAAAAAAAACTCATTCGAATTTTGAAAAATCGATGTGCACTGGCTCTTCTTGTCTAAATGCATCCTGTGTACCAGATTTCATACGCCTGGTTCTATTAGCTTACGCGCAGTGCGAACGAAAGACACCAACACACACAGAAAGACTCGTCCTTTTAAATATAGATCTATAAATTAATTAAACAGTTTACCTTTTCAAAAAGAAACAATCTTTCAATTTCTTAAACTGTTCAATAGAGTGAAAATCTCGCTTTGCTACAGCCCATTATGTCTTAAAATGACGCGATTTCGTCAGAAAACATAAAATTTAAAAAAAAAAATCTAATTCGAATTTCGAAAAACTCGCTTCGAGCTGCACTGGCTCACGCAAAAAAATCATGCAAAACTTTTCAATATCTTACAAACAGTGAAATAAGCAAAAAATAACATGAAAGAAACTCAAAAAACAAAACATTTCGCGCAGAATTTTACTCTGCAGAACAACTTTATCAAAAAGAAATCAATAAAAATGTATTATATATATAAAAATGACAATGAAATATGCAGTATCCCTTAATACAAATATTACTTATCCTAATAAATAAATTAACCAACTTCCCTTTGGAAAATCTTAAGAACTCAAATGGTATAAACAGATTAAGAACATAAACAGATTAAAAAATATCATGCAAAATTTTTTTATAATTAAAATTATATATAATTAAAACATACTATAAAATATTACAATGAAATAAGCGATATATCTTGATACAAATGTTAA
This sequence comes from Stegodyphus mimosarum, assembly GCA_000611955.2. NCBI lineage: Eukaryota > Metazoa > Arthropoda > Arachnida > Araneae > Eresidae > Stegodyphus > Stegodyphus mimosarum. The sequence goes on from KK118486.1 coordinate 37,823, forward strand.
TTATCCTAATAAAGTAATTAAAAAATTTACCGTTGCAAAAAGAAAC
>KK118486.1:41099-60197 GCA_000611955.2 Stegodyphus mimosarum
ATTAAAACGTGTTATTAATTTTTCTTTTTATTAGCTTGGTTAAAATTTCATAAAGAGAAATTAATTTTGCTCGAGAATTATGATTTTTATAGCTTTAGAATGTCTCAAATTTTAACACTTTAAAGACAGAAAATGCTTTTGTGATACCTAATTAATATAGTTTTAATATGTATGTTGTGGCAACATGATAAATGTAAGAATTATTTGCTATAGTATTCAACGCGTATATAGTAAGCGAATACCTTAATTTGAGTAATCATATTTTTATATTCGGAAATTTAGGGGACATGAATATATCTTTGAAAAAAAAAACAGAATGATCAATGTAGGCGCATTAATTTATATCAAGGAATCCAATAAAACGCAGGTAATAATTGATCTGTCAAAAGCAAGCCAAAGATTCCATGCCTCTGTAATTAAGATAACTCCATAATACCAAAATACGATTTAGAAAATACAGTATAACCTCTATATACAATTATATAGTACTTGACAATATAGTACGATGAAGTAATAAAAAATTGTTTATTTTGATCTGTATGAAAAATATTTACGTGGCGTAATTTTCAAAATAATCAAATTTTTTACTTTTTAAATTTATAAGCGCTTGATAAATTTAACAAAAATGAAGTAAATCGAAAAAAAAAATAAATAAATAAAATAAAAAATCTGAAACCTTTCAAATTTTATATTATGCCCAAAGGGGAGTGGTTTTAGCATTTTGTCTGTTACATTTATTTATCATGTTCTTCAAACTTAAATATTTAAAAAGGGCATTTCTTTAGAATTTCCGATAGACAGCCCCACGCGCTGGAGATAAAAATATTTTTTTCCTTACAGTGTTGCCATTGTTCGCTTTGAAGCCGTTGAGTCTATTTATTTATCAAAAATTCGTTAAAGTTTTACAAAATAGGAAATAGATAATAAAATTAATTCGAAATTCAAAATTCCAGGTTCCAGGTGCCCATGGGAGGGTGGAGGATTACGTTATTCGAAACTGTCCTTTTTTTCACAATGAGAAAATCATGCATACATTCATGCGGATGCTTCATAATTTGATTTCTTTAAATATAATATATAAAGATGCTAATATTCGGTGGCAACATTTAAAAAAGTGATTCAGATTTTTAGAGTGATCAACGCAAAATGCCGTTTCGAGACTAATAGCCCTTCCGGGCTAACGCTCCTTTGTGCTAGTAACTGAAATTATTTAAATAAAGTATATATATTTACTTTTGAGTCCTATTAATTTTAAAATGTGTGTACTGAAAGAAAGAGCGAACGAAAGCTTTGGCATTCTTCTTCTCTTTAGTAGCTAATTGGGCAAGTGCCCTGATCTAGAAAAAAGGTTATATATTTAAGTAACCAAATTTAAAGATTTCGTTATTGAAATAGTAGGTAGATTTACAAGGCTGGCGGCATATCTCATTTTGATTTTTTAATTTTCATCTCACTTTTAGATATATTCATTACCTTTACTACTATTAAAAAATATGACGTGTACACCACATGACTTCCTTGTACGGAATATTAAATTATACGCATTTATTCCTACATTCCATTTAAACTTATTTCCTCGAATTTCATTAAAGATAGATTTCTCATTCAATGAATTCAGTTCTCACTTCGCGGTAAGGTAAAAATACATAAAAACTAGAAACATCTTCATTAAAAATTCAAAGATATAAAAAAACATAAAACATCACATACAGGTAAAAAAATAAAAAAAAAACAATTTTTACAAATAAAATCACAGTTTCTAAGCAAAACAAGCAATTCGGCCAGTGAGCAAGAAGGCAGATTATTCGGTGCACAAAACTGAAAGTTTAATTTTGGTCTCACTCGACAAAAAGACACTGAGGGAGTAAAAACTGACTGAATTTGTCGTGGATGTTATGCTGAGTCAATATATGGGATAATTTAATAACTTAAATGATAATTCCAGAATGGATTAAGCATAATTTAATTCGAAATAATAAAAGAAGACATTACTTTGTTGTTGAGAAGCTTAGTTTCTCTAGACTGGCAACAAATCCATTATTCTGCTAAGTTTCAAATGTAAACAAATATGCCTGCTATGATCAAAAAATTAGGCTTAGCCGCATTTAAACAACTTTTAAATTGTTGATAATTCTAAACCCACAACATGCAGATTAACTAAAGGCATAAAAACTTTAACCGGAAGATAAGAACAACATAACTCAATCATTTGTAAAGGAAAAACTGCACAATTTACCAACATATAAGAATAAAAAACCAGCTCACGGAGCCGAGTAACAGAGTGGGTATATATGTATATATCTATGTATATTTATGCACTTTTGGTGCGGCGGATTGCCATCAAAAAGGGAGGTGCACAGCTACATGTTATAACTGTCCTATATACAAAATTTTAATGTTCTGAGGCTGCTCGTTTTTGAGTTATGCGAGATACATACGTAGGTACAGACGCCATGATAAAATCTCTGTTGTATCCACTTTAAATCAGTTTTATAATTCGTTGGGGGGGGGGAAAGAGCTCTTTATTCTGTGCTTATGTATAGATGTCACACAAAAACATCGTTAAATTGCGTTCGATGGCGGTCAAAATGGATATTTTCGTTGAAATATGGTACCCGGAATTTTTCGTGATTACAGTACGTCCTTTACTTCGTAGAAGGAAGTAATAACAAACTGAACATTTCTTGGCGCGGGAAACCTCTCCGATTGCGGCAGATACGATAATGTAAATCTGTTTCTACGATGAATCATTAATAATGGCAAACCACACAAAAGATATAATATAAGTAACTCCCTGTAAGCTATCACCTTCCAGCACTTTCGATGACCTTATTCCCGAGCGCATTATCATGTAAAATCTTTTTGTAAATAAAATATAAAATAAAATAAAATGTAAAATCTTTTTTTACTTCCTTGTACGAATTAAAAAGGAAGTATTGCAATTGCGAAAAATTTCGGGTATCATATTTCAACGAAAATTTCTATTTTGACTGCTATCGAATGCAATTTAACGATGTTTTTGCCTGATATCTGTACGTAAGGACAGAATAAAGGACTCTTTACCGCCAAAAAAAATATAAAACTGATTTAAAATGGATTCTGAAGAGATAATTTCGTGGCGTCTGTGTGTCTGTACATAGGTATGTATGTATCTCGCATAACGCAAAAATGAGTAGACGCAGAACGTTGAAATTTCATAAATAGGACTGCTATAACATGTAGATGTGCACCTCCTATTTTGGTTGCAGTCGGCCTCACCAAACGTATATATATTTATATCAATCTGTTACTCGGCACAGTGCGCTCAGTTTCTTTATTCTTATAGGTTTGTAAATTGTGCATTTTTTGCTTTAAAAAATGATTTAATTATGTTGTTCTGATCTTCCAGTTAATGTTTTTATGCCTTTAGTTAACTTGCATATTACAGTTGTAGAATTATCAACAATTTAAAAGTTGTTCAAGTGCGGTTAAGCCTAATTTGTTTTGCCATAGAGGCCATATTTGTTTACATTTGAAAGTCAGCAGAATAGGGGATTTGTTGCTAATTTAGAGAAACTAAGCTTCGCAACAACAAAATAACGTCTTCTTTTATTATTGCGAATTAAATCATGTTTAATCCATTCTGGAATTACCATTTAAGTTATTGAATTATCTTTATATTGATACAGCATAGCGCCCACAGCAAAAAATAAGTCAGTTTCTACGCGTCCAATGTCTTTTTGGCGAGTGAGACAAAAAGTCAACTTTCAGTTTTGTGCTCCAAAAAATCTGCCGAATTGCTTGTTTTTGCGAGGAAACTGTATTTTAATTAAAAAAAAAATTTTTTTAAATTATTTTAACTATATTTGGTGTTTTATGTTTTTCTATATTTTTCAATTTTGAATATCGATATTTTGAGTTTTTTTGTATTTTTGTCTTGTCACGAAGGGAGAATTAAATTAATTGAAGGAGAAATACATCTCTAATGAAATTTGAGGAAATAAATTTAAATGAAAGGCAGAAAAAAACGAGTACAATTTAATATTCCCTACAAGCAAGTCATGTGGTGTACACATCAGATTTTTTTTTCTGATAAAATTCAACCTTTCATTGTTATTGACTATACTACATTTTGAAAAAAGTCTGACATGGATTCTTTTTCTTCGAGAATGAAAATTCTGCATCCTAAAATATCTTATAAATTAATGAGGTAGACCACGCAAGCCACATAGGTCGCCAGATATACGAGAACAGCCGAAGCAATACCATTAACTAGCAATAACTTTTGCAAATGGCGATTTCGGCAGATTAATATGCGTAGATTTCTGCCATCAAGAATAAATATTTTTACGACAGCCAAGTGTAATTCTCGAGGACATTAACGGATGGATGTACGTATACTGTCATCTGTTTATCGCGTTGAGAGCGATACTCATTGAAGGATTATCGCTCTGTCAGATAACGCAATTGAATTCTTTTGTCACGAGAGAAACCTTTGTAACTTCGACCCTCCCAGTTTAAGATATTTGTGTTAAATCAGAAATTTCCCTTATCGAGTAACTGAAATGCAATGCACAGGATACACATGAAACTTACACACTTTGTTCCTTTTAAAATATCACAGAATGTACAAAATGGTTTATATAAAAATAAATTCAATAGGAAATTAAAAGTGTTGTTTCTGCACATTTTTTTTGTTTGAAAGCGGATGCATCTATTGCTCGCAAAAATCTTGTTGATTTATCTTGCTAGGAACTGGGAATTAAAACCTATGCTAAATTAATTGGAATTAATTAAACTAATATGAGAAATTATTAGTCGCTTTTACTTAAGATGGAAAATTTCGAGGTGATTGGCAGATGAGAGAAAAAAAAATTATTAAACATAATTTGACAGGATTTGAAGAAATGCTCTTTAAACGTAGTGAGCTAGATATAGTGAATGGTTTGTGATTTGATTTATTTGGTTACGGCAAAATGTTCTTTAAAGGTAACTAGCTAGATATAGTGAATGGTTTGTGATTTGATTTATTTGGTTACGGCAAAATGTTCTTTAAAGGTAACTAGCTAGATATAGTGAATGGTTTTTGATTTGATTTACTTGGTTACGGAAAAATGCTCTTTTAAGGTTGCTTCGAGCTAGATATAGTGAATGGTTTTGATTTGACTTATTTGGTTACGGCAAGTTGTTCTTTAAAGGTAGCTATTTAGATATAGTGAATGGTTTTTGGTGTGGTTTATTTGTTTTTAGCAAAATACACAAGGGCTATCTGCCTACGAGGACAGATGCCTTCGTGAACAACTTTCTCTGAGAAACTAGGTCATATTCACGTTACACATGAAGAAACACCGCCCAGACACTATAGTAGGGGAGCCTACTATGGAACCGAAGGGCCCAAGTTCGAATCCCGGAGAAGGTATGGATGTTTGTAAATTCTATAGCATCTTTGCGACATGTTGGCACTCTAACTACATGGAGAGACGAAAGTCCTCTCATGTGGTTTGGTGGGGGGAGAGAGGTTAAAGATCCCTGGAGTCCCCCCCAGTGTGCTCTTCTTCAAAACTGGAGTGGAAGTAGAAGTCCATCTTCCTTGATGCTCTGGCAAATAATCTTCCGTGCAATATGGACTCCACAACAACAATATGAAGAAACCACGAAAACGTTAATTAAGCCAGCCCGTTCGTCTAGAATCGAGCCTATGTCAAACTACCAGTGTTAAGTGACTTTACCCCTCGGGCGTTGGTTGGCCCGAGATTTAGTGATAAAATAATGGCATGGTTAAACATAATGCGTTTTTAGTGATATTGTGTTTACTACCTCTTTTCTGAACTTAATTGCGGAAAAGCATGCAAGGACTATTTGCTTAACGAGGAAATGCCTTCGTGGAATACAATTTTTAAGGAAAACTGGTTGTAGTCACGTTAGAGATATATAAAGTTACGAAAACAGCTAGACAGCAAGCTTGCTCATCGCGATTTAAACCAACTACGAGCTACCAATGTTCTGTGTGTTTACCTATTAGGCCAGTGATGGCCTATTATGCTTTATCTGTAAAAGACGAATAAATCAAAACACTTGAGAGCTAAAAGTGCCTAAGGGGAGAGATACGCACTTAAAGGATCTTATAAAGAAAACACCTCGTATTCTCCTTGTACATGGGAATGAATACAAAAACTTTCTTGCAAACAGACATTTCGCTGGGATTTTCACATGGGTCGAATTAACAGCGTTCAACGCTTTTACATCTCAGTCACTCCTGGCTTATGAGGTGGAAATTCATCTATTTATCAAACGTCAAGAGAAATATTTTTGATTGTACATTGTGTCAGTTATAAAATACTGTGAATAACTTCGTTTTCAATAGGCTAGATATCATCTCTTGAAGATATGATATTTTTATGCTACAAAAAACAAGAAAAAACTTTTGTTTTTTGTAGCATAAAAATTTGGCAGGTATTGAGACATTGTCATATAAATAATATGTGTATGTAATAACAATTTTGATATGTTAATGATCTATTATAATAATTTTGATGCAAATGACAAAGGACATGGTATAGCTGGCGCATGAAAACATAACTGAATTATAACCGGTTGAATATTTTCTTACTGTTGACAAAATATAGGCAAATTGAAGCAGTACAGCCAAATTGGTCCAAGATATGGATTCTATCTTAAAGAATTACATTTACACTTTTCACAGTTTGATAATACTTGACAAAGAAAATGCAGCATCACGAAGAACTAGTCGTATAACTTGGCGAAATGCAAGTTTTGCGAAATGCACCTGAACGATTTATGAAGATGATCAGCAGCCCAAGTTATCACGGGATAAGATAACAAGATAAAAGGGGGGATGTCAGATGAGTTAACACTTTACTAAAACATGGAAAGGATCCCAAGCTACCTACGAAGTGGAGACCAATTAGTCTGTTATTTTGCATAAGTAAAATCCTTTAACGGTTATACAGAAAAGCAAATATTAAATGTTGTTGAATATATAGGTGGCATGTTCAATAAAATATCTTCAGTTTCCGCAGGCGTTTTAGATTTGGAGAAAGTATCTGGCGTGTCTAGCAGGAAAAACAAATTCAAAAATTCAAAAAAAAATTTTCCAGTTAATCATATCAAACTTATATTAGAGCTTACCACAAATGTCGTACTTATCAAGTAAAAGTTGAAATGCATATTCTATCAGGATGCTGGAGTTCCTCAAGGGTTGGCTTTGGGACCAATCCTTTTCAATAGATTTGTAAACGACATATCGAATCCTTTTTGTCAAAAGAGCAATGCTGACAACAAGGTAGTAACAACAAAATTAATCAAGTCGCAACATGTTATTAAAAACCTTCAATTTAGCCTAAATAACATCTCAAAATGTTGTGAACTCTGGAGAATAAAACTAACAATTGAAATTGCTACGCCCTTCCCTTCCTAAAAAACCGGTAAAATCAAGATGTAAATACTTGCATGAGTATAAATAATGAAATTCTTCCACTGGTTAGCACCATAAAATACCATGGAGTTTATCTTGATGAAAAATTTTAAGACACATTACAGACGCTTTACAGAAAATGAATGTAAATCCACTTATTGGACGTCGATTAAAACTATAAATCCACTTACTGGATGCCGATTAAAACTGGATCTGAGTGTCAAAAGGCTCTTTGTGTAGCTTTAACTCGTCCATTTCTTTTCTAAGCAATTTTTACGTGGGCAAAAGCCTTCAATGCTTTTCTCCAACTCCCATATCAGCTGACAGGACATTCGGCTGACCAATATTGTGAGTGCTTCTATGCAGCACAGATGCAATACACTTGCATACCTTCTCCAGGATTCGAACTGGCGCCCGTTGGTAGAGCCTCTTGGACAGGTACTGCCAACACAAATCCGACACCTGCGCAAGGTGCTTTAAGTTTTTCAAAATAAACTGCTTGCACCCATGACGATTGAAGCAGATTCATAAGAAATGAATTACTACATGGAGAATTCGACATTCAACATTTGATTCTCAACACTGTGCACAACATTTTCAAGAATTCAGAACTCAATATGCATATATTGCTAGTCTTGCCAACTATGATCCCACTGCGCAGCATTCTTTCAATCATCTGCAGACAGTCCATCATAATAGTAGTACTTACTAGTTATTTCACTATGTGGTTAATAGTATTTGCAGTTGATTTATTTAATCCATTGCTTATTTTCTCTGTATCACTGATTTTCTATTGCTCATTTTCCGTTTTGTCACTGCCTCAGTTACAGCGTCCAACAACAATTTCACGCCAAAAACTCACCTTGGTGCTGTACGTTTTAAAACCACTTTATATTATCACGTTGTTCTTGCAACGTCAAGGCATTCTTTTTTCCCCCTTTGCTCGATCAACTTCCATTCTCTGACTATATGACAACGCATATGTGCTTTTTTTTAATGGCCTAGTAGTCTTTCAGCAATAAATAAATAAATAAATAAATAACAATTAAAAAATTAAAAACTTCAGTGGTTTTTAAACCTGAAGAATAAAAATTGGCGACGTTCTACGGTAGATGAGTCAACATATGATGCTTTCTATTGCTATGAGGAATCAGTTTGTCGTTTTGTCCTTTTGTCTCAGGAAACACGTGTAGTTGAAGGCATACCTGGTAGATGACTCCGAAGTCAATTTGGGCAATCAGATGCTTACACAAAGGAGTTCATTTTAAGCTTACGAACGGCTCTTGGTCCCTAAATTGCAACGCAGCTGAAACACACTTACATGCATCAGTCTAGAAAGGATTTGGAGAAGATGAATTGAGAAAAAGGAAGCGAATGGTGCTAGGAGTACTGTAGTATCCAGACGGATGTCAGTGCACTTGAATCAACGCATTCGAAGACAAGTTGTGGTGACTCCACAAAGTACGGTACTCGACATTACGCAGAATTTGTAAGGAACATGGAGCATATCAACAAGAACACTTTGAACACTTTTTTGATGACTGACAGAAAGCGGCTTGCAATCATGCCACCCTTAACAAAGACTGCCTTTGCCGCAAAGCACCCGCCACTAACGATTGCAGTGGTGTCGGGACGAAGGCTCTTGGACAAGTACAGGTAAAGGTACAGATAAACGAACACCAGAATTTCACCGTTGGTCCATTAGTCCTATCACACTATGAAACTTCACTCTAATTTTGATAAACAGCACCCTGACGGACGGTCCAAGGATTTCCCACAACTCTTCTCCAACCCCCTCATATCAGCTGACAGGACTTTCGTCTGACCAGTCCTGCGAGTGACCCTATGCAGTACAGATATAATATACTTGCATACCTTCTCCAGGATTCGAACTTGGGCCCGTTGGTAGAGCCTCTTGGACAGGCACTGGTTGAAGCAAAGCCGATACCTGCGCAAGGTGCTTTAGATATCGCCGAGTGTTGGTAATTGTTAAGCTCCGCTTCAGTTTTGATAGAGACTGCGGGGGTGATTCGAAGGTCTCAAACCTCTTCAGAGATACTTCGTTCCCTTAATAAATTTTTCTCACTAAGACTTGACCTGTAAAACCATAAGAAGTTTCACTTTATTCGAATTAATTTACTCTAGTTTCATAATTTTCGATGACGGACCAGCTTCTTCAGCTCTCTCTCTTACATGCGGAATTCGCCACAGTCACCAACTGACGATGGCTGTCATTCCTGATTGGTCGAAGAACTTTTCTACCTCCATCCAAAGTCCAGAATATGATACATACATCGATTACCTGTTCGCCGTTTTTAATAAAGTCATTTGGAGAACTTCAGTTCTCTGCAAAGGAAAAATTCTGATCCTCACTGCCATGACTGTATTTTATTCATGAGGTCTGGGCCCCATTTTTCTTTCTGCATTTCTCCAACTTTGGATCTTTGTTTAGGATTCCGTACTGGGACTTAAGGTGCTAGTAACCGGGAAGAAATTTATACGCCAAAGCTATTATAACATCAAAGTATCAGACTAGTTGTCGTTGTTGCTGTTTTAGTTTTTATTGAACTTCGAAATTTAGTTTATTATGAGCGGTTTTAGCAATAGACGACTACTGCACGTTTTAGCAAAGATGACTGCGACGATTTTAGCAATAGCTTTGCAAGCGAGTTTGGGCAATATACAAAATATATCGGGTCTTAGGAATGAAAATGTTCCACGATATTCACGTTTTGCTGAAGCTGTTTGGAGTTTATTTTTTGCGCTATTTGTAATAAATTTTTATTTGTTAATGAGATTTATTCCGATGACCTCAGAGATCACGTGACTTATATACAGCTAATGTAAACGAACAATGTAGATGACTTCAGAGATCACGTGACTATCACGTGACTAATGAAAGCAAACAAGGTCATCCTTCCTTTTCTCTTGCGGAATGTGTCTCATTTCTTCCTGGGTATCCTTCAGAGTAACTCACAAATATATTATTAAAAATAAAATACAGATTTAAATTATTAAGAAATACCTTTATTGATTTTCCTACGCTTAATTTATAAAGTAATTACAAATTGATTTATTTTGGGGATAGATTAAGGATGCTATATTTTGCCCAATAGAAATACTCTGAGAAATGACTATTCTCGAGGTGACATTGAAAATTACGTTTCGTATAGCGGAAAGACTTGCAGATGTATGGTACAAGCACAAATAGTTTAACCTAACGTCACAAATGAAAAAACGCAAATATTTTAGGTAACCCTTTCCAAAGACAGTTCTATATAGCAAAATAAAACTTCAACGCAGTTTTTTACTCACTTTATTGAAGTTGATCCGTATTACTTCGTCAATCACTTTGATATAAATACCCAAAATATAAACGTACACGTCGAAATAATCGATATTATTAAAATCCGTGCTCTTCTGTTTGTTTGTGATACCACCTCCTCCGGAACGGCGGGGAGTTGAGTTTCGAGATTAGCCCCCGGATTCCAAAAATTCGTGGGAAACTATTTCGACCATTCTCATCTTCGTACGAATTTAATTAGGCGAGATATTAATTAAAAACTCTGAAAACATTAATTTTCTCACTCATTATCTCGAGTGGAAACAGTTTTACAAAATATGAAACAAATATAGCACTGCCAATCATTAAATACTATATTATTATTATTATATAAGCTCATATTCTGACGTTGCAGAAAGCACGAGATTGCATGTGATGTCATTGTAAGTCGAAAATTTTACGTTAACGTCAGCATTTTAAATAAATAGGTGCTGTTGGGCAACTTTTGTTTCGTGTAAGGATAATTGACACGATATGTTAATGCCACGTTAATTCGTTTCTTGATATTGAGAACATGCTGTTACATTAAATTTAAATCATGATGTCATACGTATTAACCTGAAGTGTCAAAAGTTTTTCTTTCCTGGTTTGGCAACAAAGAAAATTATTTAGAAATTGGTTGTTGTTTGGAAAGAATGAACTGACTTCAGTTATATTCAAATATTTCTATATATTTTCTTTTCAGATATACATAGAAGATATAACTATTGATTTGGTAGCAGCTTGCTCAATATTCATTGTGGTGTAATTAAGGACGGTTTTTCGTTTTCGTTCGTTGTTCCCATTTGACAGTCCAGTGTTCCTAATCGTATTATTTATTAAATTCGCGAATAGCTAATTGTCATCACTCTCATTTCAACGCTGTTTTTTTCTGTTTTTATTCCTTGGCACTTTTCCAACTTTAGTACTTAAGTCCTTAGTTTCAGTTATGAGCTCATTTAGCAGTCCTGTAATTTCCAACGCGGTAGCTAATGTTGCTGCGTTAAATTGAGCATTTCTGTCAAAAAAAAATTCATTTACTTCTTAATTTATTAGCATGTTTCCTCAAAAGGTATTAAACATCAAAACGAAAGCAGGGTAACAAATCATAGTAAGAATTTTTCATTTCATTCTTAAATGGGTGCAGGTGCAATTTCGAGCAGGGGAAATAGTTGCCAAAGCGAGAGGATGATACTGTACAGATAGCATAATAATGTGATATGACAACCCAAAAAATTTGAAAGGTTTTTCTAAACATGTTCGTAACATCAAAATATGATTAAAGTAGAATAGTTATCTTCTTTGATAGATATGCTGTCTTATATATATATTTTTTTACTTCCTTGTAAGAAGTAAAGGAAGTATTGCAATCGTGAGAAATTTCAGGTATCATATTTACACGAAAATATCCATTTTTGACCGCTCTCGAACCTATCTGAACGATTTTTTTTTCGTCACATCTGTACGCACGGACAGAATAAAGGACTTTTTTTCTCCAAAGAGATTGTAAAATGGATTGTAAAATGTATTCAGAAGGGATTTTTTTCTGTGCACCTAAAAAACGATTAGCCGTAGAATGCTGAAATTTTGTATCTGGGACTACTATAATATCTAGTTGTGCACCCCCTTTTTCGTTGCTATCGGCCACACCAAACAAATATCTATATATTGTTACGAAATGTAAAGCTGCGGTAAGAAAGCTTTCTCGCAAAGTGGGTTTAGGGTTGCCAAAAATGACAAGGGGTGGCAAGGTTGCCATATTTGGCGAGAAATTGTCGATTTGGCGACAAAATTAGAGATATGCCACAGACAGATAGAACCTTCTAGAACGAATTCATAGCGGTTTGGACCAGAATGTTCTCGATGGTAGCCCAAAAGTTGTATAAACTCTGCCAGCACGCGAAGTCAGTCAGGGAGTCAGGGAATCACGAGTTAGTGCCTCGTCAAGTTTTACTTGTATCTTGAATCCGAGAACCATTGAATTGAGTCGGGAGCAGTACTCTAGTGCTTATAGTCGAGTGCATCGCGAGTTGTAGCGTGGAGAGTCTCGAGAGTACGTAGAGTTCCGAGAACGACTGAACCGAGTCGGGAGTTATAATCAGGTGTTTTGCCGTGAAGCTGTATCTACTGTTATACAGCTTTATAGCCTGAAGGCTGTATCTCTGATTGTTTCAGCGTGGTCGTAGTTTCTCGAAGACTGTAAACTTGCTTTTGGAGCTGCCCTGAGTACTACTGGCTAATAAATTGTGTTTTTATTATTCATCAAGTATTGTCGTCAATCACTTCAAATCCACGAACCCGTAAGAAAGAAACGTAACAATGTTATATGTTATATATATATATTACTATCAAAGATTTAAGGAAATAAGGTAATTATTTGTGATAATACCTGAGCCTAATACCTGAGCTAAAGCTGCAAAGTAATTAAATATTAATTTATTTTCCAGTAGATTATTTTATGCATTATCTCCTTTGAAAACAGTACTTAGACTTCTATTGAAATAAATTAACTCATATTTAAAGTTAACTCATATTTAAAATGGAATTACTAAAAAGGAATAATTAAAAGGGAAAAAGCAATTAACAAACTAAGTAATTATCGTCATTGACCGGAAATTAGTTGATTTTCAAGAGAAACAAAGTAACTTCTGCTCAATTAGCAATAATTAATAAATGCGAAAATGTTTCGTCTTTTTCTCAAGTAAGAATGATAACTAAATAAGCTTCTACTTCTTTTACCCAGCTCGGTGAGCTCTTTTTTTTATTCTTATATATTGGTAAACTGTGCATTTTTTGCTTTAAAAGTGATTGAATTTCTTTTGTATTCTGTTTAAGATTTTTATTCCATTAAGTCTGTATGCAATAGTTGTAGAATTATCAACAACATAAGTCTGAGTTGCACAATGGCTAACGTAGTTGCTGTTTGTTTATATTTGAAAATATTAGCAATATAACGAATTAAGTCAGTTGGTGCACCAATTTCAGAGTCGTTTTAAGCAGTGTCACCAAAAGTTAACTTTAAATTTTGGTGCACCGAAAGCGTCTCCCTGCTCCTTGGCCGAATTGCTTGTTTTGGCGTAAAAACTCCAATTTTAATTGGAAAAAAAAATTTTTTTTACTGTTTTTAATTGTATTTAGAATCTTAGATATTTTTGTATTATACAATTTTTAATGAAGATATTTCGAGATTTTATGTATTTTGCCTTGCCGGAAAGTGAGAACTAAATTGATTGAATGAGAAGTATCTCTGATGAAATTCGAGGAAATAAGTTTAAATGAAGGACAGCAAAAAATGTGTATTATATAATATTCTGTACAAGGAAGTAATGTAATGTCAACATCAGATTTTTTTTTTTTTTTAAAGTAAGATTTCTCTCGTTCTCTGTGTCTTTTTTTCCCTCCTGTAATGTAAGATTTTAAATGAAGTGGCCATTAATGTGAAACTTTAGCGTTCAATTCAGCCGATGTGGGTTATGACCTCACTGGCAAAAATTGTTTTCAATATCCACTAATTAAACAGTCTTTAATTAAAAGTTTCTCTATCTCTTAAGAGATTGAACCGAAATGCGATTCAGGTACTCGAAATTATTTATTAAGGTATGAAATATGCAACTTCCGCCGTTTTTTTGTTGCGTAACATTGATTTCATTATTCCTTTATTATCGCTATGAAAAAGACTCTTACGACACTGTTTCCTGATTCAGTGAAAGGAACAATGACGTACCAGCTGGCCGAGGTTAGAAAATTCTTCATTTTACAAAGGCGAACAAGTTTCCAGTTTTAGATTTGCATAAAAATTATTAAATACGAATACTTATGTGGCAATTTGAAATTTTTCGTATTTATTTTGTAGTTTTATATTAAAATATTTATTTAGTCCGAAATATTTACAGAAAGCTGACTGTTTTAAACGTTCCTGCATATAGATTCTTCAAAGTATAAACTTCAGAAAAATTCCATTTGAACAACTTTCTGTAAGAATACAATGAATATTAAAAAAAAGCATTTTGGTTTTATTAACCATATTCTGTCAACTGTAGCTAATGCTTTCAATTCTAGTTTTTCTCTAAATATCCAAAAATTTTATCGGTTCTATTTTTTTTTCCGACAGATGTTTTTAGAATGATTGTTTTCTATAAACGTATTTCCAATATGTGGCCAATACGCAGTTACTATTTTCTAACAAAAACATTTCTTTCATTTACTTAGTTATTTGTCTACAAAACTAAATTACATGGACTCAAATCTAAAGTGACCAGATTTTTCAGAAGCCAATGAAGGACAGTACAATTTTGACATAACAGCAGAAAAAAAGGGAGATGGAGAGCGGGAAAGAAAACTTTATCTAAAGTAAATATTTGTTATCTCAAAACCATTAAAATATTTAATTGGATTTTTTTTCTGTTTCATTACCCACATATTACAATGAAACCATTCAAAGAAATCTCAAAGTTCCAAATTATTTCTGTTTTCTATGAAGGTGACCTCTTAATGACGTTTTTAGCTATGGGCAATGTTAATGTTCAAGAACATTGCACATGTTCTCAGGTCGTCATGACAGATTTCATTCCATTTGCTACTAAAATATACGCTCTGTTAAAGGAAATGTTCTCAATAAGCAATTACTAATATTACTAAATTGAAAGAAATATGATTACTTTAACAATGCGTAAACTCTCATTCCATTTTGTTTTTAATTGTTTTGGCTAAAACAAAATTTATAAGTTCTATGTGCACCTGAAAAGAAAATGCATAGTATGAATACAATCAGTTTATTTTTTTACAAGTAACAACCAATTTGCAAACAATTTTTTGTTGCCAATCCAGGAAATAAAAACTTTTGACACTTCAGGTGTCAACCATGACTTATGACTTCATGGTTTAAATTTGAGGTAATATAACAACTTTTTCTCAATATCATAAACGAATTAACGTGGCAATAACATATCGCGTCAATTATCCTAACCAAAGCAAAAAAGTTGCCAACAACAGTTATTTAGAATGCTGACATTAACGAAACATTTTCGATATACAATGACATTACATCAAATCGCGTGCTTTCTTCAATGTCAGAAAACAACGATATATAATGATTAAATGTTTCATATTTGGCAATGCTAATTTTATTTCATATTTTGTAAAATTTACAAATTTTTGATTAAGGAAATCTACGATTTAAAAGCGAGTAGTGGCAACACTTTTAGAAATAAAGCATTTTTATTTCAAGCGTGCGACTGTTGCCACTCTGAAAAATGAATGCTAAAATTAGCGTTTTCAGAGTTTTTAATTAATATCTCGGCTGATTCAAGTCGTACGAAGATGAGAATGGTCGAAAAGGCTTAAAGTAAATATAATCTCGGGGTCGAGGAGGAGTCTTCATCGTCTTTTCAAATCTTTATTATTTACACTTATATTACAAATACTATACACAACTATTCAAATTAAATATTCTGGAATATTCACATAATATGCGCCGATATTATATGCCTGATTTCATCGACAGCCATCATCGCTGCCGTCTAAAGGCATTCTGAATAAGCTAATAGTTTTGCCGTAATATCTAGCTCCCTTCAAGTGCCAGTGAAGATTTTTAATCTTCAACAAGGCTTCCCATGAATCTTTGGAATCTGGGGAGTACCGCTTCCGAAATTGAACTCCCCGCCGTTCCGGAGAGCGTAGTGGCAAACCGCACATCGAGTTAATCAATGTTAACGAATTTCGCTTACTGCGCATGCTCAATAGTGTACCGTTGGCGTGTGAGAAAATATTGACGAATAAAAATAAACAACCTACACAAGCCTGTTCGTCTTGTAGGCCTTAGCGACTCTTTACGATTGCAATACTATGGACACTTTTTTGTGCTAATTGCCCTTGCTTCTCTTTCATTTCATTTTGGTTTATTTTGTTTATAAACATTACATTTAATATCAGTTATTTGCAATAATTTCTTTCGCTTTAATTCAGTCATTTAAACTAGATATATTCCTTAAGTTGTTAAAGTATTTATGAATGGAAAGCATGGTAAATAAACGATTGCTTTTATTCTTTTATTCTTATCAATAAACATTCAGCTCAAGTACAGTGAATAAACAACATCATGTAACGTTTCCTGTTTTGTAACTCTTCTTAAACGAAGATTTGGGAAGTTTACAATCGATATTTACCCTCTAAGTAATGGAGCAACGTACAACCTAACAAGTTTTAAAACCCTGAACTGTTTAAGGTCCAGATAACAGAATATCAACCATATACCATATTTATCTTCTTTTAAAATTACGCCAAAGTCGTAATTGTGCCAAACTCTCTTCTGGGCATGCGCAGTGTGCGTAATTCGTTTAACATTGTTTAACTGAATGTGCGGTCTGCCATTACGCTTCCCGCCTTCTTCTCATGCCTTCGTGGTGTAGTTGTCAGCACGCCCGACGCGTAACCGAGAGATCCGTGGTTCGGTTCCCGTCGAAGGCGTTGTTCATTTCTTCGATTTCCTTGCTTCAAAAAAAAAATACCTAATGTCTGTACAATATTATAAATAAATAAACGAACAGACGCGTGCAGATTTTTAATAGTGTAGATGGAGAAAATTGCTTAATTTTACATGGAAATACAGTATTTCATTGAATAACTGTTATTAAATGATTTATTCTTTGACAAAATATGTTTTCTCACGTGTTTATGTTCTACAGTATTTCAAAAAGTGATTCAGTTAGAATTTTACAGATAATTTAATTTCACTGCCCATTTTCCAAGTAAGAAACGCAGCTGAAAGAGAAACCTACAAATTTTTTTACAAACCAGTGTTTTTGGGGATCTAGCGAATTTTTCAAAATATATACTCTCTCTGTCCAATAATAATACTGGTATTTGATGTGCTTATTTTGTCCGATAATGATAGGAGCAAAAGAAAATAAATATGGAACGTAACATTTATTATCAGAAAACTAGATTAAATTTCTAGAGTCATTAGTTTACATCGATGTCAGGAAACTGAAGAAATCCGCATTGCTCTTGCCGGGAATCGAACTCTGAACTTCCCGTATATGCGTCGAATGTGTTACACTACGAAGGCAAGCAAAAAGGAGGGGAGAAAATATCTTATAAGTTAAACGATGAATTAAAAATATTACTCCTAAATTTTACTTTGAGTGTTCAGCTAGTTTCTGAGTTTTTCAATAATTTCGTTACTGCATTTTAAACTTTTAGGTAAGATCGAAACTTTGCTTTCCCTATATGCTTGAGTTTAAAATTACTGGAGTTACCGTTCTCATTCCTTCCAGCATAACTTGTTGAAGCGACAAAAAGGTATTATCAAGTATTTCGGGAGAAATATTATTAGAGGCTATGTTTACTGCTTCTGTGGTACCTTTTCTGATCAGAAGAATTTGTCTAAGTGTTTCAAGTTTTTCTCCATATTCCTTTAGTTCCACAGATTTCTCCCTTCCCCAAAGAATCGACTTCCGCATAAGGTTACTTTGTTAATTACTTTCGGAAGCATAATTGGACAATCTCAACTTGATCTTTACTTGAAAACCATTTTACTTCTTTGTAAAAGTAAAGGAAATATTGTAATCGCGAAAATTTTTGGGTATCATATTTCAAAGAAAATCGCATTTTGACCGCTATCGAATGCAATTTAAGGATGTTTTTGCGTGACATCTGTACGTAAGGACAGAATAAAAGACTCTTTTTCCCAAAACAGGTTGCATAAAGGGTTTAAAATGGATTCAGAAGCGATTTTTTTCATAACGTCTGTACGTAGGTATGCATATACGCATCTCGCATAACTCAAAAAGCGCTTAAACCACACTTGGCGTTATTATCGCTTATAACAAATATACCAAATTTCAATATGTAAATTCAGGTTTATCTTAGAGAATTTTGAATAAAAACCTCTAATTTTTTGCAGGTGTGCCTAGAAATACATCTACTTTAAGATGATGATAAAAATTTTATAGAATATAATTAAAATGTTTTTCGAAAAATTTATAAAAATTTATTTTAAAATACAAATTTTAAAAATAAATCACAATATAGTTGCAAATTTTATTTTGATTGAACCTAAATTTCGAAGTGGGAGAGGAAGAATCAAATAAGTTTAATAAAAAAAAGAAATATTAAGAAATATATACCGAATTCAATTAACACTGAGGAGCTAAAATTTTGAGAGTTAATTTTTTAAAATCTACTCGTGCGATTTTTACAGAACTTGGCAGTTTGGCATCATTTGAGTCTAGAATCGAAAAAAAAAAAAAAAAAAAAAAAAAAATTAAAACACTACATACAAAATAAACGCCATAAATATGGTATCAAGTTATACATGGTCACAACCTCTCATGATATGATTCTCAAATTTATGGTGTATACA
>KK118486.1:60598-89498 GCA_000611955.2 Stegodyphus mimosarum
AGTTTGTTTGGTTTGCTTAAGTAACGTTTTTGCAGCTATTTTGAACTGGGCGAATAACTAAATAAGTAAAATTAAACTTAAATTATGTTTCTTTTCAGAGGATTTCTCCGAATCGATCCTACCTGGGGGGGGAATTCGAATATTTCATACCTGAACAAGAGTTAATTAGTGCCCAATGACAGGTTAATTTTATGTAAGCATTTAAAACCAACATGAATTTTTTTTCTTTAATGTTTCTGGAATTTAACCAGATTATTTTAAGACTTATCACAGATAAAAACTAAACATGAAACTTTCCAGAAAAGACTTATAGTATTCATGAGGTCATAGTAGTCATTCAGGTCAAGTGAAATTGTAAAATTCATGCTAATTTTTACTTCTTTGTACGAAATAAAAAGGAAGAATTGTAATCGGGAAAAATTTCGAGTATCATATTTTAAGGAAAATATCTATTTTACCTCTATCGAATGCAATTTAACGATGTTTATGCGTGTACAAGGATAGAATAAAGGACTCTTTTTCCCCAAACGAATTTAAAACTGATTTAAAATGGATTCAGAAGAGACTTTTTTCGTGGCGTCTGTACATTTTTACGTATATATCTCGCACACATATGTACCTCACATAACTAAAAAAACAAGTAGCCTCAGAACATTGAAATTTCGTATATAGGACTGCTATAACATGTAAATGTACACTTCCTATTTTGGTTGCAGTTAGCTGCGCCAAAAATATATAAATATATTTATATATATATCGAGAAAATTGACAAATTTTCTATTTGTTGTTGAGAGAAAAAACTAGAAATACTAGCAGAAAAATCTGCGCGTAGTGCTGCAAAATGTTTTATACCCTCTAATATGGGAAATGAAATATATGAAAGAATTACTTAATGATTGTAAGAATCATGATCGCCTACCTATTTTTATTTTTATGAATTTGCAAATTTTATAATATACATTTGGAACAGAAGTAAAAAAGTTGAAAATACAAAAACAGTGAAAACTAAAGTTAATCCTTTTTTATTTAAAGCTCCAAACAGAACTTGTCAAGGGAAAAATGTTCTGAAGCTTTAAACAAAGTCAATTAACTGAACAACAAGAACCGGTTTCATTCCGATCAACTCACTGAGACTTCTATCGTCAATTAGTATAATGGTTATTAATTCTAAAAAAAAAATTTATATACAATAATTCAAAAAATATATGTTATATATATATATATCCACTTTGTTACTCGGCTCAGTGAGCTCAGTTTCTTTATTCTTATATACTTGTAAATTGCGCATTTTTTGCTTTAAAAATGATTGAATTATGTTGTTCTTATCCTTCAGTTAAGGTTTTTATGTTTTTAGTTAATCTACACGGTATAGTTGTAGAATTAACAACAATTTAAAAGTTAAGTGCGGCTAAGCCTACTTTTTTTCCATAGAAGCCATATTTGTTTACATTTGAAACTTAGCAGGATAGTGGATTTGTTGCCAATCTAGAAAAACTAAGCTTCGCACCAACAAAATAACGTATTCTTTTACTATTGCGAATTAATCCTGCTTAATCCATTCTAGAATTATCATTTAAATTATTAAATTATCCCATATATTGACTCAGCATCAACAACAAATTAAGTCAGTTTGTAGACCTTGAGTGTCTTTTTACCGAGTGAGAACAAAAGTAAACTTTCAGTTTTGTGCACCGAAAAATCTGTCTTCTTGCCGCTGGCCGCATTTCTTGTTTTTGCGTAGAAACTGTAATTTTAATTGTAAAACAAAATTTTTGATTGTTTTAACTGTATTTGGTGTTTTATGTTTTTCTGTATTTTTCAATTTCTAATATAGATATCTTGAGTTTTTATGTATTTTTGCCTTCCGGCGAAGTGAGAACTGAAGTAATTGAATTAGAAATATATGTCTAATGAAATTCGAAGAAATAAGTTTAAATCAAAGGCAGGAAAAAAATGCGTGTAGTTTAATATTCTGTACAAGGAAGTCATGTGTTGTGCACATCAGATTTTTTAAATTAAACATACAAGGTATTTTCCCCTTCTTTCCACATGTCTTCGTGGTGTACCTGGAAGCAAACTGTACACACACTGCGTTTTCGGGAGGTGCAGTGTTTGAATCCGAGCGAGGGTATTCACATCTCCAGCATAAAAAAATCTAATGACTCGACAAATATTTCTCTTGAATGTCAGGAAAAAACTAATGTTTTCAATGTTTTGAGTTTACACGTTAACGGTTTTTTACGTTAAAGTCTGAGAAAGATTAGAATCCTGAAAAAAGTACGATAATCCGAGTTTTTTAAATTTCAGATGAATGGGCCATCTGTAATATCGTCAAGCCAAGTTAACCGGTTTGCAGATGAACTAAGCCTTGCCCCCCCAAAAAAATTAAGTTTCTTTATAGTGAACGATAGAAAAATTACTATCAGAAACTTTCAGCGTAAAACAAAACTGTCTTCTGAAAACACGAAAAGGAAAAGAACAATGCGTAGAATAACAGCAGCAGTAGCGTATAATGTTATGGTATGTGCGAGTTTGTTTTAATCAACAACAGAAGCGTAATTTAATTGTCTGAAATACCAAATATATTGTTGCGTGCGTACGGGTTCGCAATACATTGAATGCACGCTGCTTCGATGATTGGTTGATAAAATTTATTTTATCAAAATAAACATTTCAGAGATTCGGAAGTTTCCACAGTCGTACAGCTCTTCACAGAAACTACTGTGAAAATTAAAGACAACGGAATGCAAAGCGCAGCTTAAGAGCGAAGCTGTACTGGGAACTCACGCTGAGCTAACGACTAACAACAAGAAGAACGAGCAGATGGTCTCACCGGCCTTATATAATTTTCACCTGGTCGCCGAGATTTTTCTCGTACTTTCTGCTTCTCGAAATTACTGGAAGGCGATATGAGCGTCGAATGGCAGTTATAACTAATACAGTGATCTATTACAGTTATTCGATTATAATACTTATTACGGTGATGCAGGGACCAAATGGTCACCAAATGGTCGCTAAATTTGACGACTTTTGGCGGTTTCTCGCCAAATTACCGCCCGTTTATTCAAAGTTAAACGGGCTTGCCCTGTATTTTTACTTTTCCGGTTTAGCTTCTCTCTCTCCATTTTTCATATTTACACAGAAAAATACAACAATTTCAAATACAATTGCACTAAAATTACCTATCTATGTACAAAATTCGTAATAATACAAATAAGGTAAAATCATCTACCAAAAGAAAATTGCTCAGTTGTGAAAACAAATCAAGTGTACAGCCATTAATTGTCAGTTTCATATCGACTTCTTTCGAAATACAACGGTAATGCAAACAGTAATAATAGTGTTCTTTTTATTTTGAATACTGATTGTTTAAAGCTCCTTGAAAATACAAATAAAGTGCTAATAACTTTTTTCTTATTAAATTATGGTAATTACCCATTCATGACATTTTTTTAATATCTTTAGACTAGCTGTCATTTTGGGTTAATCATAGACATCGTCCTTGGTATTAAGTTTATCAGAAGTTTACTGTAATTTCTCTTTCGCTTTACGTCATTTCGGCTTACGGAAATTTTTATCTAAGTCGCCGAGGTTGTTCAGGAAATTAGGGAAAACCTAAGTTTCAATTCTTATCGATATTCAATTCAAGTAAACAGAGCAGAGTGAGTCAAACTAGGCAAATAAAGATCATTATTTGAACAGTTGCAGAATGAAAGAAAAGATAGATGTTTAAACGTCTGTTCTTAGCAGGAACCAGTGTTTTAAGCCTCGGATAGGGGTTAAACATGAGTATTGAGCGAATGTGTAAGTGATTTCGTATGTATGTCACGGTTGTTGAATTTTAAGCTCTTTAACTTAGGGAGGTATTTCCTGCCTCCTTTCTGCATAACTTCGTGGTGTAACGGTACCACACTTGCCGAGTATTCGAGAGGTCCAGGTTCGAATCCTGACGAGGACATTCCTCATTTTCGTGTTTCCTACTTCAAAAAATCCTGATGACTCTACAGTGGCGCCGGAACTAAAAGATGTTGGATGATGGTTCTTCCCCACCAGGATATGGAGATTAGGTCTCCTAAATTAGGTCTCTCGCTCTTTTAAAACGGAAATATATAAGGTATTTTCTCCCTCCTTTCTGCATGCCTTCGTGGTGTAACGATAGAACACTCGGCGCGCATTCAAGAGGTCCAGTCCATTGCTAGTTTTTCATACCCAGGTCGGCGAGGGCATTGCTCATTTTTCATGTCTCCTGCTTCAAAATAACCTAATGTCTCAACAAACTGAAATTCGAACAGATACTGAAATATTGCTGTGGAATAAATTATGTTGAGAAAAATGTCTTAAGATACAAGAATCATAAATGTCACCTATTTCATTGGTTAAAACCACACTTATAAAGAGAGGTGTATTTTAAAAAAGGCATTTTTGAATTTATTTTATATTAAATGTAAATATTGGATTTTGCTTTTGTTACTAAATAGAAAAATTTTCTCGCTTCTTCTTGTTCTAGCTGAAAGATTTCGGACATTCAAGAACCTTTAATGTTCAAAATTCAAAGAATTCTTAGAATTCATTCTGCCCTTATTTTGGCGCAGTAGCAGAATCTATTTCAGTGAGGTCTTCTAATTCATGATCTTTTTTTTGAATTGATAAATGGTGTAAATGAAGAATAAATTATAATAAAATATTTAAAAATTTGAAATAATTATCTACAATTAATGATATTTTGAAGTGAAATTCCTTCGACAAAGCGAAGTTTTTTTGATAGTCCTGGTACATTGCGGGGGAAAAAAAGAGAGGGAGAACAGTTCTATATCTCCCGTTCTACTGGAGGGATTGACGAAATTCAACTTGCGTTTTTCATGTCTCGAAAGCGCGACTTAGGATTATATTAGATTTATATATATAGTATCATTCTAACATAGGTATTTTGACACAAAATCGGACTTCGATTTCGATTTTACGACTCAAATTATGCCTAAATTTCAAATTTTGTAAACTTTGGTGGGAAATTTACGAACAAATTCAAAAATTTGTTTTGGTGTATTTTTTCAGTTTGAGCCAAGAATAATTCACTCCGGGAACTTCTTAATTTATAGCAACTTATTATCCTTTCCTTTTTTCATTGCAAACGAACTAAAAAAAAAGTCATCATTTATACTTTCAAATAACTTAAACAAATTATGTGCGTAAACCATATTATGGCGTTATTATCGTTATAAAATTATACCAAATTTCAAAACGCGCCAATAGGTAAATTCATGTATATCTTAGGAAATTTTGAATAAAGACACTCTATTTTTTTTGCAGTGTGCCTTAACATACATCTATTTTAAGATGATGTTTAAAATTTTATAGGTTATAATAGGAAAATGTTTTCGAAAAATTTATAAAAAATATTTAAAAATTCACAATTTAAAAATAAATTATAAAAATGGACGAATTATATTTAGATTGGGCTTAAATTTCGAATTCTGGAAGAAGGAATCAAGTAAATTTAATAAAAAAAGAGATAGTAATATATATATATATATATCTAATTCAGTTAAAATGGATGAGCTAAAATTTTCAGAGCTAATTTTTTAAAAACTGCTCTTGCGGTTTTTACAAAACTTGGCAGTCTGCCATGATTTGAGTCGTAGAATCCATATATGGAAAACAATTGGCATGTCGTTTCAGACAAAGTCCGATTTTGTGTCAAAATAACTATGTTAGAAAATTGCTACATATAATCTAATACATATCCTAAGTCGCGCTTTCGAGACACGAAAAACGCAAGTTGAATTTTCTCAATCGGCCCAGTAGAACGGGAGATAAAGAACCGCCCCATTTTTTTCTTTTTTTCCCTTTCTTCTTCTTTTGCTCCTTTTTTGTTTTTTTCGCAATATACCTACCTTTATATACAGTGATAATAATCCAATGCATAAGAAATATAGCCTCCTCTAGCACAAATGACTTCTAAAATGCGCTTAGGCATTGACTCTAATAAGTCTAATATAAATATTTTTTACTTCTTTGTCATGGAGTCCCACTTGTATAACAGTGTTCTCTTAACCATGCACTCTTTTGTCGTACAACCCATTTTACCAAGCTATTTCTTGAGAATGTGTCACAAGGTTTCGAACAGAATTAAGTCCGGTGAATTTCTATGCCAATCGAGCACAATAATTTTATTTGTTGACTAATGCTCAGTTGTCAGACAAGTCCACGAAATTCCTAGTGGCAAGAAAAGTAAGATTGCGCCTGTCATTGGCAACACCTTGCAGGTGACAGTGCTATTTAGCTCAGTTCCGCCCCCAGTTCTGATGAAGATCACGCCGGGGGAACGGGTCCGAGGGTCTCCCACGCTTATTCTCCTACCACCAACCTCTCGAAAGGACTTTCGGTTTGCCGCATATTTAGAATGCCCCCATGCCGCAAGCACAGTATACATTTACAAATATCCATGCCTTCTCCGGGATTCGAACGCGGGCCCTTCGGCACGGCAGTCAGCAACGCTAACCATTATACCGTTGGGCGGCATAATTTTATTTTCTAACATGAATCTTCAAACCAATTTTGAGTTGTAGCATGGAGCCAAGTCATGCTGGAGTGATCCTGCAACGATTTTCGAGAATGGCACAGTCCTGTCTTTCAACCTTTCTATATACTTCAATGAATTCATCTTTCTCTTAATAGGAATTGCATTTCCAGTGCCATCTGCAATGACAAAAAATCCCAAAACAATTGTTTTTTAGATTATTTTTACGGTGGTTTTTCGGACATGTTGAGGTCTTATTGGTTTACACTTGCTCCGTCTAAAAATGTTAGATGTGTTACTATTGTAGAGTCATTAAGGTTTTTTGAAGCAGGAGCTGGGAAAAATGAGACATGCCCTCCCCGGACTTGAACCCTGGACCTATCGAATATGCTTTCAATTACACCACGAAGGCATGCTGGAAAGAAGCAGAAAATACCTTATACTATGAACAAATAAATGAGTCTCGTTGCTGAAAGTGACCTTTTTCCAGTTACTTTTGGTCCAAGGTTTATATTTTGGGGCTCACAATAATCTCATTGCTTCATTTGATATGTCAAAAATTGTTTTCAATAGGCTCTCTCGTCTCCTTTTTAATAGGCTGGGCATTTAAAGGATTAATATTAATATCAATAGGTCTGTTTTAAGGTCTTTTCTAGTTTTTATTGGATTAACAGTGCTGTTTCAAAGTAGGAATCGGTCAGATTTTGGTGTTGTTTTTCTTTTCCTTCCGCAGTTGTCCTTCCTTTCAGGAGAAAATGATCGAGTTTCATTGTGTCTCCTCAGAATTCGAGAAACGCTCTGTTTTCTAACACCAACCACGAAAGCATATTTATTACAGTTATGGATGTGTGATGGTCAAGCTCAATTATCTTTACTCTCTTTCTAGATGTTACAGAGGCCCTTCTCACATTTTTAGACGATTTTACTTTGCTATAAAAAGTAGTGTCTGCTCAGAATTTTTTTTTAACTGCAGCTATATTTTTCAAAATATAAATTATCGTCTGCTACTTAACTATTTTTTTCCATGCAAAATGGCGTTTTTAAAGAAGCAGTGGATAGAAAACTACGTTTGTGCTTTTTCCGAAGAAAATTATTCGTATCTAGTTATTGAAAAAAAGCCGTGAAAGCCACGGTGTTTCAATATATAAAGCTACGATAGGTAATACTATCAAAAACAAAGTTTAGCTTCAAGTGGGAAAAACTGTTCCAAATTCATATCCAAGGAACAAAATGTTTCGAATGTTACAAAAATAAGATATTTAATCTTGAAAGAAAATCTGACAAATCAAAAGACAGTTAAAAAATCATTGAAATGCTTAGTGTCAACTGTAAACAAAGTGATTAATACTGAGCTGAACTTTAAAAGGGCGAAAAAAACATAATATGCATTGCCTTTCTTCAAGAAATATCGCAGAACGAACTGTAGAATTCTTATGAGAAACATTCATCCTGACAATGGAAAAAATGTTGTCAGAGTAGATGAAATTTAGACGTATTCAAATCATTGTAATGAAAAGAGATGCATTGGTTACCATGTAAGATTTATCCTAAGTTTAGTAACAGATATTTTAAGTTATGCTTTTTTCCTATTTATTCTAATTTCAGCTTACAATTTACTACCAGAATGTAATTTCAGAAACGCAGTTAATACAAATGATTCGCCGACTTCGAGAGAGTGAGTCTGATTTTCCTGAATAGCGCGCGTTTGCCTTTTGGCTGCGTTTCCTCTTAGGATACTACGCTCGGCCATACTTTAGGCCCTTGCTGGGCTTCGCCGATTTAATTAATATTTAGGGGCCATCGAATTAGAAACTTCGGTTAGCTTCGGCTATATCTTTCAGATACCTTTAGTTAAACTTAGTTTAATTTAAATTCATTATTATTTAAGTTCAAGCCCAAGGGTAGGCTTTGTGTATACTCCGAGTTAGGAGTTGATTGTATTTATTCTGAGAAAGGGTAATTAGCCCTTCTTAAGTCTTACGTGTTTGTTCACGCACTTAAGCGATTATTCGTTTGTTAGTGTTCATGGAGTTCTAAGATAGAAGATTGGAATTAAATAACTAAAACCCTACAACCATCAAAGATGAGAAAAAATCTTAAAACATGGTTCAAAGAAATTAAATTTTTTTAAAGGGATTTATGATTGTTGCTTGTTTTTCCTATAATGGCAAAAGTAAAATAAAGAGAATGGAGAAAAATGTTAAGATGAGGAACATATTTTACACCCAGTTTTGAAATATGAAATTCTCTCTCTTTACCCACAATGCCATCACGAAGGAAAACTACATCAAGAGAAAGCAAACAACCACACCTCAAAATCCACTGTTAATTTCCTGGAAAAAATAGAACAAGAAACAGGTACCAAGGCCATGCCGTTCACTCACTCCCTATTAAATCTCCTGACGTATAATCTTTGGATTTTTGCGCTTTTGGTTTTTTAAAAAGCAGATTGTTCGTACGTCGACCTACAATCTTCCTTGGAGTTTGGAAAGCTATTCAAGAAGAATTGGATTAAATAACTCTGATATTACAAAAGGCTTTATTTATTATCTTGGAAATTACGATATACAAAGGTAGTGAGTGAAGAATAAGAGTTATCAAACAGAACACTTAAAACACAAAAAATTTTAGGCAAAATATTTCTCTAATTACAATGAAAATCGTCTAAAAATATACGAGCAGCCTATATAACCATTTTCAGTGAACTAAAATGAACGAATGCAAAACTTACTTAAAACGCACGGAAAAGTAATTTCTTCTTCTCACAGACGCAAACTTAAAAAAGTTTCAATAATTGTAATTTATTATCTACACTAACTCTAAAAGCGGACATACTGAGACATAAAAGCAGATAAATCTATAAACTTGTTTTGAAGGCCTGCTGGCACCAACTGGTAATCAACTTAAAATCATGTGAAAAAGTCTCTTTGTGCCAATTAATTTGCACACTATAGTAGACAATTAATAACAGATGGAATTAACAGAAAACATTTGTGGTGACAATACGACAGTTGTCCACTTCATTCCCAGCAGAAACGGGATCAAAGGATTTCGTATCCCTCTTTTCCTGCTAGCAATCTCGAAATACTTTTGAATGGCCTAATTTTAAATGCCTCTAATTCGTAATAATATTATACAGCTGAGGAGGTAAAAAATTAGGACACCATAGTATGGTGCCCAAACCTTCAAATATAAAAATGAGGGCACCATACTTATCGGATACCTCTAAATTATATTTTTCAAGTACAAATCCATATAGACCCAAAAGTCATTTAAATAAAATGAAATTTCTTTAATATACTGCATTTTTGGATAACTGTTTCCTACGTTAATGTAAATTTAATTACGAAAGAAATACACTCACATCCAAAAGTTAAACACGGAGAGGAAAATGCTAATTTCCGGAAGCCAATCAGAATTGAATAGGATGCAATTCGCTGCACATTTAGATGGAAGTATGAAAATATGTTAGGTAACAGCCAGTCGTGTTTTCATGTCAAGAAATATGCAAAAACGGCAGTCTTACAAGAAGCCAGCTTTATGAAGGGTTACAGAAGTTGATTATAAGTGCTGATAGAAGGTGTTTAAAACTTTCGTACAATTTCTTTTCGAGACATACGTGTTTCTGTGACTTCCAGAAGACGAATGGAAGATTCTGAGCTCTGGCGTGCTGTGGGGCGCAATGAAGCAGGGCAGTCGATCACAGATGTTGCTCTTTTCTTCGGTGTTCATCATTCTATAATTTTACGTTTATAGAAACAATTCCAAACCACACAGGCAGTTGTCCGAAGGCTCGTAGCCGGTCGCCCGAGGGTTAACTCCCGCGGAAGATCGATATATTGCTATTGTAGCCAACCGAAATCGTAGAGCGACCACCACGCGTGTGACATCTATGGTTGCAGCGTCCATTGGTAAGGCGATATCTGTAGCTACTGTACGCCGAAGATTACATATGAGTGGACTGTACGCCAGGGTACCTCGAGTTTGTCCTCCTCTATACGTCCAATCAAGAGGGGCATGATTACAGTGGTGCCGGGAACATGCCAATTGGTATGTGTCTGACTGGGGCAATGTCATGTTTACTGATGAGTCAAGATTTGCTCTGGAGCCAGATGACAAGCGTATAAGAATATGGCGTAAACAACGAACAGGCAATCATTCCGAAAACATCACCGGACATCACGCATTCCGAGGCGGAAGCATTATAGTGTGGGTAGGGATTTCATTAGGATATCGCATCGACCTGCACTTCTTTAAACGGGGTTCTTTCACGGCTGTCCAGTATCAGGATGAAGTCCTAGAACCCATTTTGAGATTGTACGCTGCAGCAGTTGGCCCTACATTTGTTTTAATGGATGATAACGCACGTCCCCACAGAGCTGACATCGTCGATGACTACCTGGAGAGTGAAGGGATTGCGCGTATAGCGTGGCCAGCATATTCGCCCGACCTTAATCCTATTGAAAATCGTTGGGATGCTCTCGGCTGAGCTGTATCTTCACGCTTCCCACGTCCAGCCACTCTTATTGAGCTGGAAACTGCTCTACAAGAAGAATGGCGATTGCTTAATTCTGTGGTGGTTGACCACCTATTTGAAAGCATGGTCACAGATGAGGGGGGGTGATCACATACCCTACTAATGTCCTTTTTTTCATTTTATGCTGTTTATTTTCACTTTATACATAATTTTGTTTAAGTCTCCAGTATGTCATTATCTGATAACTTACATAAATTTAATATTTTTTCCTTTCTATATATAATTATTGATTTTGTTTTATGCATAAATATGTATGCTACTTTCCTGCCGAATTTTGTGTCAATCAAAGCCGTATTTGTTGATTTTTTTTGCATTTTACATCTTCGTGCTTAACTTTTGGAAGTGAGTGTATATAGAATCTCTTACTAAGGTTCCAATAAATGGTAACTTCATTTAAACATCAAGACAACTGAATTGTCCCAACTGGCGATCTACCGAATTTTGTTAGTTAGTTAATTATTTTTATAATAGGTGGCGTCACCTCCTCTTCAGACTATTTTGTTTGTAAAAGCAATGTTGCTTTCACATGAAATTTTTCCGTTGAATTTGTAAGGTTTCAGTTAAACTAACCAAGTTTATTTTAATTTAAATCTTTTCTATCTCCTCTCTGCTTCAACTTCCTGTCAGAAGAAGCGCGCGTTTTTAGCTTATGCTAATTTTTGAAGTTCAGCCAAGCACTATTTAAGCCAGAGGTAGAAACCTCTCGGTGTGTGAGAGCTTTGCCTCAGATCACGGTCACGCTGCTCAACGTTCGCCTGACCAGCTAGCAGTTTAAATTTATAAGCCATAGTGCTTACTACGTGATTGCATTGTAAAATAAATTAAAGTGCGGTAGTATTTAGTATACCTTGCTACGCACCCTTTTAGATAGAGGCCAACTTCCGCGAATTGCTCTGCGAAGCAAAGTTTAATTAAGTTCTATTTTAGGTTTAGTATTTAAATTTATTTGATTGTTAAGTTCGACCAAAGTGTGGTCTTTTACTTTCTGTATCTCTCCCGAATTGGGAGGTTTGTTATTAATAGTGAATTAATAAAAGAGGATTTCAAATCCCTTTACGTGCAGTTATTCTCCAGTCCAGCAGTTACATCAGAACATAGCGTACCTTCCGCTCCCTGTTCCAGTTCAGGACTTAGAACGTAAGGATAAGAACCCTTTACAGAATTTACCATGTTCTCAAAGAATACACACAGAATGCTAAGTCCTGATAAATTTGCGAAGAGCTTTTAAAATACTGTCTTTGAATTTTGTTATCAGTTTAGTCTCAAATAAAATTCACCTTTACATTACAAACAGTTGAAGTTCAAGAAGCAAATGGAATGACTGTTTCCTTAAACGGCAGCAGTGTTTAATTTATCTGTCTTAAATTCATTATGTCTTTTCTTTCTACACTCTGCTTATAACAAATTGGTTGTAAGTAGGTTTTGAAACAACGAAATATAGCAGTACAAAATCGGTTCTGTTTTGTCTTACCTCTTACCTGTTCCATTCACTATATGTTCGAAATTCTAGATATAATCTACTATCATAACATTACAGGATCACCTTGAGTTATACTAATATCGAGTAATTCATTGAAACACTTACTCCAGATAATCTAATAAAAAAAAATTCTGTACCTTTCATTTTGAGCATGCGATAAAATGGCGGAAGAAAAAATGAGTAGAAATAATTTTAGTGGCGCTACCTATCTATCGGTAAAGTAACTACACATTTAAGTAAGGTTGATCGCCTGTTAGGAAAATACCAAGAAAACTTTCCTGTTAGTGTGTTTTGTTAATGTTAGTTCGCACATTATGTTAGTTTGTTTGTTAGTTTTGTTAGTGTTAGTTTGTTTGTTAGTTAGATTTCTTTTGATCTGCCAAAATATTTAGGCCCAGAAGCGACCTAACGGTAAAGTCTTTGAACACTAGTAGCTCAGTCCGAAGTTCGAATCCCGCGAACGGGCTGGATGCAGGGGTGTTTTCGTGGTTTTCTTCATGTGTAACGTGTATACCAGCCAATTATCCTTAGAAAATATTCCACGAAGGCATCTCTTCCCGTAGGGAGATAGCTCTCGAGTGCTTTACCATAATTAAATAAATAGTTATCTTTACTACATGTAGATTTTCCCACTAACTTCACAGTACGGTCTTCTTCTCTACAGACCTCTGCACCAGAATTAAACATAACAGTTTTTCAAGATTCATATTGAGGACAAGAACAGAAAAAAAAAAATTCTTCAGGAGCTCAAAATGATATCTGAAGCATTTTGAATATTTGAAAGTCAAATAATATTGATGTCTTTTAATTATTACGTGCTTCGCTCTCAGGCATTATACGGAAAGGGAGGGATGCCGCTTGGAGGTCTTTTTAAGGGAAACTTTCTCGAAACCACGTTACACAAGGGGAAAAACCCGAAAACGCCCATGCAGCCAGGACTCGCCGGGACTCTAACCCCGTACCGAACTACTAGTGTTCAGCAGTTTTTACTGCTCGGCCGTTGGTGGGCCAATGATACTAGTTTAGTTTCATCATTTTTTACTCAACTGCCGATTTCTTTAATTCTTTAATTGAATTCTTTCAGAAATTAGCTGCAGATGCAAAACACTGGTTGTCATCAATACTGATGCCTTTAACGGATTTGATGGGTAATTCAGTGGAGTTTCATCCATTTGGAAAAAAAAAAAAAAAGTCTTTAAATAATTCACGATCCATGTATAGGTAATTTAAGCATTAGGTTTGTTTTCATATTACTCATATTTCAGCTGACTCTTGTTATTTTTAACAAGGTTTAGTACATTTTGTATTATTTCTGGGCGCTAGCTTCAGAAACTTATTCGTATCATTAAATCTAGCTCTTGCTATGCATATATAAATATATGTAAGATAAAAAATATGTAAATCAGCTGTATAATTTAATTTAGCAATAGCCTCTTAATTCCTCATTTTTAATTTGGGAATTTCCTCTCTGTGTTCTAAAGATAGTAATAACGTTTTCGGACTGCGTGTTTCTAGATCAATCTATGTCACATGCCTAACGCTGACGATGTAGCTAACTGAAACCTTTCTAACCTAAACCCAAACCTTCTCTTGTTGAGCTTCCAAACTGGATCATTGTGCGCTTTACCATCTACTTCTCTTCCTGTAAAGTCGTTACTGTGCTCTCTTCCTATCGCAAGAGTATAAAAAATGTAAATGTTTTTGAAAGGCACGATTAGAATGCCAAGTAAATTGTAGCCAAATGTCAATTGAAATAAAAATGAAATTTAATCCGCATCGACTGCCAAGTTTCCTAGTCATAACGGATTCAATATTTTAGCCTTCTACGCACTCGTAATTCTTCCTGCTCAGTACGGACCTACGTTTCATGCTATCTGCGCTCTGCACCATCAGTATTTCTGCGCTTCTACATCTCAGTATTCCTACCATCAGTACGTGTAATTTTTTTTTTGATTACATATATAAATTTTTGTCTGAAGTGTTTTCGCCGCTTTGATAAATTGTTTAGTAATTTATTAATTACATGTAATTTATTTTTACAACTACTTTATAATTTTTACATGGTAGTATTTAATTTATTTCTTCAACTTTTTTTTTGGCAATAAATTTATACTATCTTTTGATTTGTTTAATGGTCGAGATAAATCCAATCTCTAACAATATATCATCCCTTTTTAACCATGACTGTTATTAAAACCTATTAATATTATTATTAATTCGAATTACTCTTTTTATTGAACTAGATTCTTTCATCCATCTTCCCCTATCGTCAAACCACTCGACTTTCGTCTCCCCTGTATCTTAAGTGCCCCCACTCCACATCAGTGAAATACTGCACTTGAAAAGATTTTTTCAGTGTAAGTAGTTTCTTCACGACACAGTCATTTACAACCATCTATTACTCTTCCGGGAATCGAACCCAGGCCCTACGATACTGCGACCAGCATCACTGACAACTGCCACCATCAGTGCTGCGTCTTTAATGTACAATCTAATCATAAATTTTCAGTTGATTTTCACAGGTAGGTATAATACTGACAATTATTTTGCAAATTTTACTTGAATACTCCGCAACTATTATTTGTGACCGCGTACTTTAACTAAAATCTTCTGTTTTATAATTCTTTTAAAGAATATTATGGCATTTCTCTAATTCTGTATTTGCAAAATTTTGGCCTGTCAATTTGTGCAATATTTCAAGCATTTCTTTTAATATTACATTGAAATTACAGTTAGGAATAATCCAGCAGATCGTTTAAACCGATGAATACTGGTAGTTAGTTCCAGCAGAGATCAAATACCAACTCATAGACAGGCTGGAGTTCGGTATTTAACTCAAGTGTAACGTAAATACGAGTTTATTGTTATAGTTTTCATTAGAAAATCCTCCTGGAAGACATTCCTTTCCTTTAAAAGATAGCGTTTGCCTGAAATAATTAACCAGCCATTATTAACAGTCCTAATATGTGAAACAAACATTCACTTGAGACTTGTTTTAATGATTAAAACGGCTAATCTTTCAAAAAAAAAGTATTGAGAATATACAGCGGATAAAAACCACGTCTTTGGCGTCAAATAATTACCCAAAGTGAGAACTAAAAGCAAAATTTTCGAAGAAAATTAAAATTTCAGAGAAAATTAAATTAGAAGTAGATTAAAGATGATAAAAATTTATAAACAAACGTATTTTATGTTTACTAAATTTCACGTGATTATTATTTATTTATTTCATTTTTATTTACGATAGATATTTACGATTTTAAAGTTTGCAATAGTAAAAATAAAATTACATTATTTTCTTAATAAATTAACGAGAAACATGGCATATTCCTCCAACACAATCTTTTTACTTCCTCGTACGAAGTACTGATATTGCGAGAAATTTTGAGTATCATATTTCAACGAAAATATCCGTTTTGACCGATTGCGAATACATTTGAACGATATTTTGCGTGCCATCTGTACTTACGGACAGAATAAAGGTCTCTTTTTTTGCAAAACGGATTAAAAAATAGATTTAAAATAGATTCAGAAGAGATATTTTCGTGACGTCTGTACGTACGTACCTTCGTATATATGTATCTTGCATAACTCAAAAACGAGTAGCCTCAGAATGTGTAAATTTTGTATACGGGTCTGCTATAGCATGTAGTGCTGAATCTTCCTTTTTAGTTTCAATCGGCCGCACCGAAAGCATATATATATATAGTACGAAATAAAGAAAGTATTGTAATCACGAAAAATTCTAGGTATGATATTTCAACGAAAATACACTTTTTGACCGCTACCGAATGCAATTTAACTATGTTTTTGCGTGACATCTGTACGTAAGGTAAAATAAAGACCTCTTTTTCTCTAAACGAATTATAAAACTCATTTAAAATGGATTCAGAAGAGAGTTTTTCATGGCGTCTGTACGTACGTATGGACGTATGTATCTCGCATAACTCAAAAACGAATAGCCTTAGCACGTTGACATTTTGTATATAGAACTGCTATACTATTTAGTTGCGCATCTCCCTTTTTGGTTGCAATCGGCCGCACCAAAAGTATATAAATATGTATATATATATATCTATAAACCCACTTTGTTACTCGGCTCAGCAAGCTCAGTTTTATTTATTCTGTTATGCTGGTAAATTCTGTCTTCTTTGCTTTAAAAAGTGATTAAATTATGTTGTTCTTATGTTCCGGTTAAGATTCTTATGCCTTTACTAAATCTGCATGCAAAAGTTATAGAATTACCAACAATTTAAAAGTTGTTTAACTGCGGCTAAGCCTAATTCTTTTTACTTCCTTGTACGAAGTAAAGGAAGTATTGTTATCACGAAAAATCCCGAGTATCATACTTCAACGAAAATATCCATTTTGTAAAATTTATGTATAGGACTGCTATAACATGTAGTGATGCATCTCCTATTTTGGTTGCAATCGGCCGCACTAAAAGTATATAAATATATGTATGTATATACCCACTCTGTTGCTCGGTTTAGTGAGGCTGCACCAAAACTATATAAATATCTGTTTGTATATAAATACCTGTAGTCCACTCTGTTACTCGGCTCAGTTTTATTATTCTTATATGTTAATAAATTGTGCATTTTTTTGCTCTATAAATGATTGAATTACGTTGTTCTTATCTTCCGGTTAAGTTGTTTATGCCTTTAGTTAATCTTCATGCAATAGCTGTAGAATTATGAACAATTTAAAAGTTGTTTAAATGCGAGTAAGCTTAATGGAGCAGCCATTTTTTTACATTTGAAACTAGGAAAATAGTGAATTCAGTTTCTGCACCTTGAGTGTCTTTTTTGCCGAGTGGGACCAAAAGTAAATTTTTTGTTTTTAACACTGAAAAATCCGCCTTCTTGCACGCTGTCCGAATTGCTTGTTTTTGCGTAGAAACTATAATTTTAATTACAAAAATTGTTTTTCCAACTGTTTTAACCACATTTGGTGTCTTATGTTCTGCTATATTTTTCAATTTTTAATGAAGATGTTTTGAGTTTTTGTGTATTTTTGCGTTTCCGTGAAGTGAAAAACTGAATGAATTGAATGAGAAATCTATCTCCAATGGAATTCGATGAAATAAGTTTAAATGAAATGCAGCGAAAAACGTGAATAATTTAAGAGGCCGTACAAGGAAGTCACGTGGTATCGACATCAACCATTTTGAATTCGATAAACCTGCCTATTTAATTAGTCAGCAAAATATAAACATGAAAAAAAAAGTGCGTTGCATAGTTTATGGTTCACTTAAGCAATGAAAGCAAGTAACATATTTTCTTTTCATTCGTTATATTTATATTTCATTTAATAATAAATTTTTATTTCTCATTACTTCTAATTTGTTTAAAAAAAAGAATTGCAATATAGGCTGTATATTTGGGCATTAAAAGTACAGCTAAATTATGCTTCATATGAAAAAGAAGAATAAGCTGATATCAGTGCGCGGACCTAGAACAAAGACGTTTTGATTTCCTCCCTGTTTTGGTTAATGTAAGGAACTGCAACCGTAATCCCATATTTTTTGGGGTATCAAGGTATTTCATTTCAACAAAGGAAAGAAAAAAGTTTGTTGAACTTACCAGTTCTATAATTGCTGACATAAATATTCGTTTAACTAGAATCAATTATTGTTTCATGCCAAAAGTAAAAATAAAATGAAAAGTTAATAGAAATAACATTAAAATAAAAACTAAAAATGTGAAAAGTTTCAGACTGTAAGGGTATCCCAAAATGTTTTGTTAAGGTTTTTTACTCTCTAGCTGAGCTCGCCGTCTATCAGTCTCCTGTTTCACTCACTCCTTCTAAGCCATTCCCCCTTTTTTTTTGGCCTTTTTAGCTTTAATAAGCATTATTTTCTTCTCACTTAAGCCATATATAATTCAACAGCAAAATTACAAAAATTTTAAAAGCTACATAGGAGCATATGTTTAGAATTCCCGATTCAGTCTTAAGTTTGACAAGCAATTTTCTGTTATTTTCAAATCTTTTCTTAGTTCGTTATATAAATGTACAGTTTGCTTAGTAAGATGGCTTTACAAAACTTTTTAGCATAAATTAGCGTATTACTTTAAATACCTGAATCACTTTTCAAGTTGTTGCAACCAAATATTATCGCCCTGTATTATATTTACAAAAACTAATTCTTGCATTCTTAAAAAACAGCGGTACCTAGAGTCATCAAGTTTTGAAAAAAATAGTTCTCCATCCAAATGTAAGCACCTGGCAGCCCGAATTTGGAATTTGTTTTATTGTCGATTTTCATTTTTGTAAGGGTATTGTAAGGGGGGTGTATTGTAGCAGGCCTCCACGTGATGCACCCTGGGTAACGCTAAATCTGCTGCTGTGACTGCCGCTCTTACAAGTCTTCTTTTATGTGTATTGTAAAAAAGTATTGGAGAGCTTGTTACCTAATGACCTGATGGTCAATGGCCTGGCATTTGATAAATAAATTTTTGTAAGGTTTTAACAAATTTTTAATTAAAAAAACTCAACAATTTCAAAGCGAGCAGTCCAACAGTGTAAGAAATAAAATACGTAGTTTTACTCCAACGCACGAGACTATCTATTGGAAATTCTAAAATTACGCTGCTTTTAAAGATTTTTAGCCGAATGTGGAGTTAGCCCGAATGCTCTCGAAACGTGTATGTGTCTGTAAATGAAAAAATCTGATGTATACACCACATGACTTTCTTGCACGGAATATTAAATTATACCCATTTTTTCTTGCATTTCTTTTAAACTTATTGGGTTGAATTAAATATACTTCGTTGATAGCGCATAAATCACAATAGAATAAATGCACTCTAAAATTCACTATAATTGTTTACGACAGCGACGCTCTGGCGCTAGGTTCACTTAACAGCGTTACATCTCATTCATTTTATTCAGAATGCACAAATTTTTGTACATCATCTGAAGAATTATCTAATCATTGCAACATGCTCTATTCAAATACTATAATGTTTCTAAAAATATGTATCAAAGAAATTAAACAAACAAACAAAAAAAAAAAAAAAAAAAAAAAAAGAAACAGCTTTTCAGAGACGATTCAGTATTTTTTATTCAATTAATTCAGTTCTTACTTCGCTACAAGGCAAAAATACATAAACACTCCAAATATCTATTAAAAATTACGAAATAAATCTTAAACACTTATTTCCCTCAATAAATTCCAGAATGGATTAAGCATGATTTAATTCGCAATAATAAAAGAGGGCGTTGTCTTTTTTATTGCGAAGCTTAGTTTCTCTAGATTGGCAACTCTCCTAAGTTTCAAATGTAAGCAAATATGTCTGCCATGAGAAAAATAATTAGGCTTAGCCGCACTTAAGCAACATTTAAATTGTTGATAATTCTACAAACATTGCATGCAGATTTACTAAAGACATAAAAACCTTAACCGGAAGGTAAGAACAACTTAATTCAATCATTTTTAAAGCAAAAATGCACAATTTACAAACATATAAGAATAAAGAAACTGAGCTCACTGAGCCGAGTAACAGAGTGGCTATATATATACATATATTTATATACTTTTAGTGCGGTCGATTGCAAATAAAATAGGAAGTGCACATGTACATGTTATAACAGTCCTATATATAAAATTTCAAAGTTCTGAGGCTACTCCTTTTTGAGTTATGCGAGATACATATATACATACATGCGTACATACGCCACGAGAAAAATCTCTTCAGAATCTATTTTAAATCAGTTTTATAATTTTTTGGGGGAAAAAGAGTCCTTTATTCTGTCTTTACGTACAGATCTCACGCAAAAACAGCCTTAAATTGCATTCGATAGCGATCAAAATGTGTATTTTCGTTGAAATATGATACCAGAATTGTTTTTGGAATAGAATACTTCCTTTTTACTTCATACAAGGAAGTAAAAAACGCCGATTTGGGCGTAATATAAAAGTTGAAAGTTTTCAGAATTTATTTATATTTTTTGTCTTTTTATTTTTTATGTTTTGTGTGTTTATTTTATTTATTAAACATCATGCTCTTTGCGCTTACGCCACATAAAATTCCATTCAACAGCAAAATCCCAAAATAGTTAAAATCAACAAATCTTTAGCGTTTCCGATATAGGCTGGGAATAATTGTTTTTTTCCTGCCATACAGTGGTGCCACTGCTTGCTTTGAAATCGTTGAGTTTGTTAATCAAAAATTTGTTACCCTTTTACAAAATATGAACTAGATGATAAAACAAATTGGAAATCCAAATTTCGGGCTTCTAGATGCCTATGTTCGGGTAGAGGACTACGTTACTGAAAATTTGACGGCTTTAGGTGCCATTGTTTTTCACATTACGAGAAACTTGCATACATGCATACAAATTTTACATTACTTGATTTCTTTAAATATAGTACAGGGCGATAATATTCGGTGGCAACAATATGAAAAGTGAAACGCCGTTTATAGTGATTCAACGAAAAGTGCCGTTTCCAGACTAATATTCTATTCGGGACTATCGTCACTTTTGGGTTAAAAATGAACGATAACTGTGAAGAAATAAAGAAGTCTTTCATCGATAATCAATAAAAGGTATTTTTATTGTTATAATTTTTACTAACCATAATTAATTATAGTACTTAAGGTGTTTTAGTAATTAGTTATTTGAGTGCAACAAAAAATCAGTTTCTCACTAATAGTAAAAGTTTAAAAGCAGTTACGAATAAAAATAATATTGTATTTCTTTATTAAAAAGAAAAACGAATGTGAAATAAATAACATATTAACCATGAGGTCATTCTAACATGCTTCTATGCTAATATCTTCAGTTTTACAAACAGGGCCTTCATTTCTAAGATTCATTTCTTTTGTTACACTGTTATCAAAATTTAGACTTAAAGTAATATAGCAAAAACATTATTCTGAAACTACAGCCGAAATCCCACGCTCTTAGTATGTATATTCTCTAACTGTTAAATAAGCAAACATTCCGACTAGATTAGAATATAGACAAAAAAAAAAAAAAAAAAAAAAAAAAAAAAAAAACAGAAGCAAACGATAGAGCCAAAACTGAATATTTGCTAAGTGACAGTACTGAATAACAGAAAGAAAATATTGGATTTTGTTGTAAGCGAAAAGATAAACTCAAGGAAAATAAAAAAAAGGACAATTAAGATATAATAATGATTACTAATGTATAATTAATTGTTAGAAACTGTATTTTTAAATTAAAGTTTGGCTATTAAAAGATATGAATGATGACAAAAACAGATTTTAATTTCCGTGAATCGTTAGAATATTAAAATACTGCAAGCATTCTGTAAACATTTATATTTGAGAGGCAATCTTCAAAATAAAGAGAAATCGTAAATAAAGCTCACCTTTTTATGAGGCGTCAGTGTGATTAACTCACTTCACAGAATATAGTCCTTCGATTTCGATCGTTTGGAAGCTCAAGATTGGGGATGAAGTGGAAGAGCTTCGATCATGCGATGTATTAGCGCAAAGATTGTATCCCCCACTGCGTTAAATCAGATCTCTCCACGTCCGTTACGTCATAGCTGGATAACGGCGCCATCTTTCGGCTTTGCCGCCAAGCCACCTGAAGAGCTATTAACGTTCGGTCACGAAGCAGATTTTTCTTGAGTGAATTTTCTGATTTAAAAAATCATTTTAAACACGTTGAATAAGTTACTCATTAAATATTTTCCAGTTAAATTCTGTAGAGGAATATGAAACAAAGATAAAAATATGCTTATTACGAATTATCCTTCGCAAATGTTACTAAAAAAATTACTTATGGAACACTTCGAAAATATTTGACTACATTCACAGAAAATCGAATCTTTCTAAAATATTTGGAAGAGTGGGGGAAATCTTACTGCCACTAGAGGCAAATAATTTTATGGAAATATATAATTTAACTATAGTGTGATGTATAGCTATAATTCTATTCATTGAGTGTCTATAATTAATTCTATAGTAGTCGAATCAGTTTCAAACCAAATACTAAATATTATTCCATGCCTAGGCGAATATGAAATGCACTTTCTGATTTTTTTATTTCCTTAGTTAAAAAACACTATCCCTGAAACATTTCTTATTTTTATTTCTAAATTTAATCGGACAATTTAGTGACGATTTAGCTGAAATTCCTTATTAGGATCTTAGAGTAAGTAAACGGTAAAATAATTAACAGAGAAATTTTAAACCTGTGTTACGATATTTCAGCTTATCGTGGTAAAAACGGTAATTATTCTAATGAAAATACTAAACTCATGATAAATGAATTTTTTAGATGTTTCTAAATTTTACTTTAATGTTTGTAATGGTTAGTAATTTTGTAATTAAAAAAGATTCATATGCCAATCAAAAAGATAAATTAATACCTACAGCTTT
Organism: Stegodyphus mimosarum; assembly: GCA_000611955.2. NCBI lineage: Eukaryota > Metazoa > Arthropoda > Arachnida > Araneae > Eresidae > Stegodyphus > Stegodyphus mimosarum. Next base: position 83,491 of record KK118486.1, read on the forward strand.
TCTTCGTATATACTAAACCGCCTTTTCCTTTAATATGAGAAAATTTTAATTCGAATTACTTAGAATTCGAATTGCACAGACACTATAACTAGTTCCTCTGATAATAAACAGTTTTACGATTAGTCACGTATGGGATATGCGAAACACGTTAAGGTTTAGAGTAAAATGTAAATTTCATTTTATAAAAAAAATATTTTCGGGTAGTTAATTCTGTGACAAAAACATTAGATCTTCGATAATTCATCTTAAAAAAAGCTTTTTTCCCCCTTCTGTGTAATTATGAAATCGAAATTCCTTTTGTGTACTCCTGGTTCTTCTGCTCTGTTCACTTCAGTTCGACATTCTATTATGCTTGAATTTTATATAGACGAGTTTATTAGTTTTCTTTATATTTGTACTAGCAGAAGTACCCGATGCCAGTTAAGTTAGATTGAGAGTAATGTATCTAACAACAGAGAGAACGATACTGCTTTAATCCTTCTCTAATAACGATGAAAAAAATACGATTCATAGTCATACATATTTCAGTGTGATGCGATATGGAACCCACATAAAAAATTTCGATAGAAAAATAAGCTAATTCTCTCTCATTAAATCAGCAACAATGCCACGCAGTTTCGAATGATTTTCGTCTTTCTAATCAAATGGTCGTAAAAGCTCATGTTCCATCCAATATTTCACCTATATTCAAATTTAATCTGTTAAATGTGCCCAAAAATTGATCATAATTGATCAGAAATCAATAACGCGAACAAACAAACACACGAACAGGCATTCTTTTTACATATATATTAGATTTTGTAAAACTCGCAAATTTTTGAGATATTATATAAAAATATTATATAATTTTTAATTCAACTCTACGATTTGAAAGCGAGCAATAGCAACTCTTTTCGAAATAAAGCATTTTTATCTCCAACGCCCGACGCTGTTGCCACTTAGAAAAATGACTGCGAAAATCAGCGCTTTCAGAGTTTTTAATTAATATTTCAGCTGATTAAAGTCGTACTAAAATGGGAACAGTTGAAATGGCTTCCCGCGAATTTTTGGAATCGGGAATAATGTATTTAATATTTGTCAATGCTATTTTTATTTCATCCTAAAATTTAGAAATTTTTTTATTAACAAACTCTGCAATTTGAAAACGAGCAGTGGCAACGCTTCTCGAAATAAAGCAGATTTTCATCTGCTGCTTGCCACTCGGAAAAATGAGGGCGAAAATAATCGTCTTTCGAGGTTTTAATTAATATCTCTGATTTTAGCTACTCTTGTTTTCGAAAATAGTGGACGTTGATCTTTTCCAGAGCCCAGAAAAGAATTGTAGAAAATTTGGTAACGGTAGCTATAGTAGTGACTGAGTTATTAGAAGACAAACAGACTTTCTTCTTTCTACATAGATTGACCTATATATCCCAAAACATTTTATATAATTTACAGATATAGAGCAATTAGTGATATTTATTAAATTCTTAAAATTCGGTTCGTATTGCACATACCTAATTTTGTCAGCGTTAAAGGTTTTTATTTCATTTGGTTATCTTTAATTATTACATTATTGAGTTTGTAGTAGCTTATCCATATAATGATTATGTGCAAATAGAATAATAATAATATAGCTAAATCATAGGATAACAATTTGTTGTATTTGGTTTATTAAATATTTAGAAACTCTTGATGATATGACAACTTCTCAAACAGATTCAGTTGAAAGATAAAATTGCAGTTTCTGGTGAAGAGACGATTAAATATTTCAGATCAGGCTTGTTTCTGATTCTGCTAATGTGATAAGACTTTTGGAGGTCTTTCTAAACCATCAAGCTCTAAGAATCATTACTGGTAGAATTAAAACTACTGCTGTGTTAGCCTTACAATTTTTGACCAAAACTGAACACCTGAGTAATGTGATACAAAGAAGGGTTACTGTTCTATATAATAAGCTAGTTAGGGTTCTAAACGATGCCTTTTGGCGTGACTATGATTTTAATTAAAAACACAATTTGAATACCCTGAGAGGTTTTATACACTTTTTGAATAAAATTTTTGAAGTTATGCCTAGAAATACATCTACCTTAAGCTGATGGTAAAAATGTTATAAATTATAATTCAAAAATGCTTTCGTAAATTTAATAAAAATTACTAACAAATATAAATTTTAAAAATAAATCATAAAAAAATATGCGAACTATATCTGGATTAAGCCTAAATTTCAAAATGTGAAAGAAGGAATGAAGTCAGTAAAATCAAAAGAGATATTAATAAATGTGTACCGAATTCAATTAATGTGGAAGAGTTAAATTTTTCACACCTAATTTTTTTAAACTAACCACGCTATTTATACGAAACTTCACAGTTTGGCCTAATTTGATCCGTGGGATCGAAAATGGAAAAAAAAATCAGCATGTAAATTTCGGAAAAAGTCCGAGAGTGTATGAAAATACCTATGTTTGAGCAAAGCCATATATAGATCTAATATATATCCTAAGATGAGCTTTCGAGACATAAAAAAGGCCCACCAGCGGCCGAGCAGCAAAGTTGCTGAACACTGGTAGTTCGGTCCGAGTTTTGAATCCCGCAAATGGGCTGGCTGCGTGGGAGTTTTCGTGGTTTTCCCCATGTTTAGGGTGTATACGAGCTTGTTTCCCTTAGAAAGTACTCCACGAATACATGCCTTCCTTCAGACCTCTAGTGCTTTGCCATAATCGAATAAACCAAACCAAACACTACATGAGGAACGTAAGGTTAATTTTCATCAATCGGCCCAGTAGAACGGAAAATATAGAGCTTCCCCTTTTTTTTGTGTGTGTGCGCGGAGTGTACATTGTACTTAAATTATATTTATGGAAAAACATCAAAATGTGCAGATTTCCACCATTAATTTTTTAACCATTCAATGATTTTATTTTACAAGGTTGTTCCAACAAGCTGACCCGTAAATGCCACAAGGTACTACTCCACTACGGAAACTGAAGACTAAAATAGCGTTTGCCTTGACAAAGCGGTAGTGATCGAACGAAAATGGAACGCTTGGGGGTTGACTTAATGGAAAATAGATTACGAGCTGTCCGGTGACAGATATGGATCACAATCCGTATCATTAAGCACTTTGATGTCTTAATAGAACCTAGTACCCCCTTTTCTATTGTACAAAAATCGATGCATATTTTTATTCTTTTCTGAAGTTTCCAGGGACAGGGAATACAAATTCTGTATGCTTATTCGTAAATATGGTGTCAAATCATAAATTCAATTGAATTTTCGACATAAAAAAATTTTTAACAAATAAAGTTCTTTCAAATTTTGAAAGGGTACTGATTCCATAACTCTGTTGCTACAAAACAGATGCAGTGGATAAACATAAAGGAATCAATTATTCAATATAAATCTATTAAAAGCTTTATTACTTTATTATGCAGTTTCTAAAACAGAGAACTTGGTAAGTCTTGTTTTTAGGTATTTCTAACTGACTGCTTTTAGGGATAGGGATAGATTTTGTAACTGAGATTAAGCACACTTGAATGCTTTATATCTGAATCCACCGCTCACTGATGAAATAATTGTAATTTTGTAATTATGGATTCTTTATTATATGCGGCTTAAATGTCTGCTTGTCGCCGATAGTTTATTGGTTGCTTGCGTAACTGTACTAGCCAATGGGGTGAGGTTGCTACTGCATTCAAATAGTAAAATAAATTTTAGCACAATAGTTATCATTGTTTTAATTAAATTATCATAATATTTAAATATTTTTTATTCATACAATTGTTGCTTATTATGCATTTAATTATATTTACATATGAATTACCTAGAAACTTGGAAACGTTGAGAAATTAAAGGAGACGAAACCAACTAACGAGTTGTGCGTAGTACATCTCATCAAGTAACTTTACCCAAACTCTTATGCTAAATGTCCTTTCGCGTAAAGAGTTTAAAATTTTGCCCGATTTTAATCCGACATTGTATTTTAAACTGAATTTTCGGCTGAACGCAAGTTGTGCGTGTCAGGGGGAACATGAATATTTGTTTGCATTAGCAATGATCTGTTTTTGAAATGGTTTACAACCGAACAGAAATTGAGCTTGTCAGGGGGAAGGTGAACATTTGTTTCCATTGGCAATCATCTGTTTTACATAAAAACTACGTCTTAACGTAATTTTTATTTAGAATGCCTCCTAGAAAATACAGCACTGAAGAGGAGAGAAAAGGAGCTAAAGCTGCAGGAAAACGGCTTTCTCGACAAAAAGAAACCGCTGAGCAAAGAAAGAAATGTGCCGCCAGTGGTTTCCTTCATTGCACTCTACTTTAAGCATTTAAGCAAGTAAAAGGAGAAAACCCTGTGGGGCAGCAAGCAAAGGGGCGTCCTAGCCGTCTGCTCTGGGTAATTCAGTTTGAATTAGCAGACATCTTTGCCCAAATCATTTTAACTACAATTTATAATATGTAGAACAGCGGTCATTTCGTATGACCGCCGGGTTTTCTAGTAGTATTTTATAAGCTTGACCCCGATTCTGTGTATGCACAGTTGTTTTAGAAAATTAAATACAGGCCTTTATTTTCTTCAGTTTTTATCATGCACATATACCATGCGCCAGCTAGAATCAGTGACAACAACAACAGAGGTTTTTGCTGACTTAAATTGTAATTTATATTTTACATATTTTTTGTCTTACACATACACACACGCATACATATATAAAATTAGACGCATACATATATAAAGTAGACTCGTATATACATGAAGGTTAACACTAATAAAGACATTTGTCCATTTAAGCCGAAAGAAGCCTGTTAAACAAAATAAATAGCAAATAATCTTTAAAATTAAAGTTTCTCACTAACAACACAATTAAAATTTGACTTACTAGTTTGATCTTAATTTCTAATTAACTACTTGTTTCAAACTTTAATTTTAAGGATTGTATCATTTTCGATCTTCTTATGATTTTGCATTGTCTTTTAATGTTCTAAACTGTATACTTTTGTTTTTACTTTTGTATTTGAGTTTGAAAATGAGAGTGTAGGGGATATATCTTTTAAAGTAAGCATCCCGTTCAGTTAAATTATGTTCTTAGTGAGAAACTTTAATTTTGAAGATTATTTGCTATTTATTTTGTTTAACAAAATTTTTTTGGCTAAAACGGACTAATCTCTTTTTTTGATTGAGTATTAATTATGACTTACGATTTGGATCTAGCAAAAATTTTGATGTTTACTTAGAAGTAACATGAAACACTCTCTCTTAATTTAATTGTCGTTAATTGATGATAGATTGATTTATTTTCCTTGATAAGTCTATTAATCTGCGATCAATGACAATAACTACTTTTTTCATGCTTAAAATTTTTATTTTTCATTTCGGTATTTTTGCGATTAAAGATTTTCCTCAGCAGATTTTCATGTTTTTAAAGCAAAGGAGGTCTAAAAAATACTAGAAAATACTAATTAAAATTCTGAATAAAATGTTTTTTCAAATTGACAAATTCAAGTATACAAATTGAATTCGTGTTTCTTGGAGGTGGTATATGGAAAGTTTCCTTAATATGGATTATTGGTTTATTACTTTGCACCTTTAGCGCAAGTCATAGGTTTAATAATTCACTTTTAATTACTTTTATTTTGAATTAATATATATATATTGTTGCGAAAAATTCGGCGGTTGCGCCTGTATGTAAGCTTTCCGGCATAGCACTAGGGTTGCCATAAAATAGTGTATGGTAGGGTTGCCAGATTGGCGACTTTATCGCCCATTTGGCGACCAAATTGGCGATATCCCATGGTCCAATCGGGAAGTTTCTAGAATAACTGCCTGTCGAGATATTTCTCGAAACGTGTGGAACTTGAAGAAAAGCTATATAAACCCTTGCGTTTCTGAGAGTTGAGTTAGTTGCGAGGAGTTGCGAATTAATTGTGAAGTTATTGTGAAGCAGTTGCGAAGCAAGTTGCGAAACTGCGAAGTGTTGCGAGCAGTGTGATTAGTTGTGAGAATAGCTGCTACGCGAGAGTTTTGTGAA
>KK118487.1:0-34392 GCA_000611955.2 Stegodyphus mimosarum
TCAAAAAATTATCTGAGGTTAATTATGAAATTGATAAAAAGAATTACCCCACAAAGAAACCTATTGAGATTGTCCATGTTTCTAGACTACGACACTACCAAGACCCAGAAAATTTTAAACTACATCAGCAATAGGTAGACGTAACTTCTTTTTGGTAAACATTTCAACTGGAGTTGCTACTAGAGGTAATTAGAGCACCTCTAATTATTTAATGTCTAATTTTCTGTGTTGTAAAATTTTGGTGTGTTGTTTTGTATCTTTGTATTTTATTTTGTATTTATGTGTCAATTTTTGCCAACGACATTAATGGTAATTTTAAAATACTATTGAAGTTGAAAGTTGTGTTGAACGACAATGCAGTATATGACATAATTGTCATTGTCGATAGTAAAATGTAAAGTACGAGTAAAATTATTGTGTAAAATGAGAGTGATAATTATCAAAATAAGTGTTTTGTATGAATAAGTAGTCAAAATGAAATACTTTAAAAAAAAAAAAGTCAAAGGAAATAATGTAAACAAATTAAAACTCAAAAGGAACTATGTTAAAAAATTAGTCAAATAAGTTGCATATAGTCAATATTGCAATTGTCAATGATATGAAGAATATAATAGAGGAATACCTCACCTCAAAATAAAATTTTTATTGATAAAGCCACGGCGAACTGGAAATGAAATATTTGTAAAGTATGAACTGCTCTAATGTTTTTGCAGCAATCTCTAAAGATCTGGATCCAGAATTGAAACTGTTCTCGAGAAATGTTTTCCCAATACGGCATGCATGATATTATTTTTCTTTATTTTCTATAAATGTCAATATATTAAGGTATATTATTTACAATTTTATGTATTGATATTATTATTATTGATTGTGTTATAGTGAGAGTTATTATTTAAGATTAATATTATTGTAACTCGAGTTCTGGATGCGAGTTCTTCAAACAAATTAAGCAATAATTAAGATATTTTGTAGCTGTTGTCGCGTTTTTCACTATCTGGAATGTCTTGTAGTCGAGGCGCCCGGCTTCAAGCCTTTTCAGATGGGGGGGATATTTTGTAATAATAAAATTCCATAGTCAAAAGTACATATAAAACCCTAAGTTAAATTTCGTCTTTTATTTTTGTTTATTCCTCAATCACAATTCTAAATGCATGTTCTTTTCTTTTTAATGGCGACGATCTCTTATTCGAAAGTACGTGGAATTAAATTCACAGCCCCGTAGTCAAATTCATTTTCCCGCTTTTTCTACACGTACAGTTATTGAATGTTCTGGAAATATTTAAAGCGAACTGGATTGGCTGACGAGGCTGACGTAATTTCTTGGAAGCTCCGCCTTTCCAGTAATTATAAAAGAACTCGCAAAGGAACATCGGGCGGTCTTTTCATTAATGTAATGATGGAATAAACATCAATTCAAAAAGCTATTAATTGTTCTTCGAAGATGTAAATTTTAACACAGCTGTTTTTCAAGAAAAATAATAAATGGATTCTTTTTGTTATCATCGTTTGTTACTTTGAGCTACGACTACATCACATCATCATGGCACATCACATATATATATATATATACATACGTGGGTTTAATAATTACAACAGTAATAATGAACTGCAACAATATTTAATGAAATTTGCTAAGTATATTTACTTACTATTCTCATATTTCAAAATAATTATAGATGTATTACTTTAAGGATTTACTATTGAAATTAATTGCACTTCATTTTTTAGTTAAAAGTAAATGGTAAACAATGTTACTGGAAAAAAGTAAAACATAAAGCCGTAATTATTTCTTAAACTGTTTGCTTTTTTGCACTGAATCAAAGCGAGAATTTCTTATACAATATTTTTCAAATGCAGTCACAAATATTTAACAAAAAAAAATAATAAAAACCATGAATCCAAAAAGAGTGCAGAGAAAAAGAAGCAATTTTTTTACTAAATTATTCTATGCCAGTTTTTTTAGCCCGAATATTTTGCAAAGAAACAGAAAATATTTCCATTAATCTTTCTTAATAATACTTGATGTCACTGGGGTTGAATCCATTGTTTATTTCTGAAAGAACAAAAGAGCTTCGTAAAACCGAGTAGAATAATTTTCCATTCGTTTATTGTACGTCAGCGACACTTGTAATTTTCGCAGCTAAGATTACAGTTAAGGACTGAAAAAAAATCTTCTGTATATTTTGATATGTATTTCATAGACCATTATTTATTTAAGAACTGCACAAGATGTAATACATGTTTTGAATATTTGGCTCAAAACTGTTAGCTTTCAATTTAATGACGCACTTTTATTATTAAGTTCTGAAAATATATTGGTATTTACTTAGCACAGAAAAAATACATATATTTAATTGAAACATTCAAAAGAATGAAAATTTTTTGCAAGGACAATGGGAACATGGTTAAAAATCCAAGTCGAAATGCGCTAAAGCTGCAGGTTCGCAAATCTTTAAATAGATATTTTAAAGGTATTCCTCTCTTTTAAAATATCTATTTAACTGAAAGGTATAGTAAAATCACGGCAAGTCGAAATTCAAAGAATTAAATTATTTTCAGAGAATATATATTGTGAAAAAGTGTGGTACAAATATTAATTTCTAAGAAGCAAGATTATTACGCGTAACCCTGCCAAATAATAGAAATAAGAATTAATAAAATAATAGTTTTGGCGTTATATATTGAGCAACAAGTAAATATGGGATATAAAGAATTTACAAATTAAAGCATGTAAGCAACTGTAACAGCATTATCTGAATTAAGGTCGTTGAGAAGTTTCAAGGAAAAAAAATTAACCCCCCCCCCCCCCCCGAAAAAAAATCATCAACTAGTACCAATGGTACTTGCTTAAATAAGTTATCGAGTAAGAGTCTGAGGAAAAACACAAAAGGTAAGAAAATCTTTAAAGTGGAAACATTTTCTAAAAACGGACAGGTCTGCAACGAAGTGTGCTTCTTTGATTCCACAACTATAGAAATTCTCATAGTCTATATCAAGACTGCAGTAGGAAAATTAATCAAAAAAAAATTGACATGTAAAAAGACTAAATTTGAGCAATATGAAGAAAGAACATCGAGTTGATTCATCAGTTGATGATTTTATTTCAACTTGATAAATATTTCATGGAAAACAATGCACCAATGTAGATTGATAATCAGAAGTGCAGAATTTCTTGTAGATTCTAAATCTAATTGCATAGAAATTGTACAAAAGAATTTCCTTAAATTTTCATTCAAAACTTTAATGAACTTAATTCGAATTATGTTTACTTGTTATTCTTTTACTTAACCTTATTTGCCAACCAATGGGCTTCTTATGAAATATACTGAACGACCACGAACTAGTCAGGAATTTAGAGTCAACATAAACTTCTTCTTTGACTACAATCCCATACGAAGAGGCTACACTATATATACACTGTCATGATCCTTGACCAATTCATCTCTTCGGGTTCGTTTTCATCCACTTATGAATGTTATTCGTCGACTCTATTCGCAGAAATAAAATTGGCACACTTATGCACGTTTAACGATAACATGAACTATATTTTATTGAAATATATATATATTCTTTTCACAAAGTATTTTTTTCACAATTACATTAAAATTGCACAACTATTACATTTCAGTTTTTAATAATAACCGATCAACCTTTTTCTTTGGAATACAAAAATAATAAAATCAAAAATGTTTCACACGAGCCTCCGTCTTTCTCGCATCAAGCACGTTTTCTTCTTCTCGTAGCCAGATTTTGCTTTCTCTCCGCTTTTCAGATAGACAGTTTTTTTTTCACACGAGCAGGCCGTTGGCTTAACTGTTCTTTCATCAGGGCTTGGTTGGTAGCTTCCTCTTACCGAGCATGTGCATGACACGCCCCTGCCCAGAATGAAATTTGTCCTTTCTTTAGGACGTATTTCATTAATCAATATCCAAGCAAATTTTCTGTACACTACTTTTACACAATACAAATCTCGTACAATATTAAATAAAACAAAACAGAACAAACAATATAAGATACAATCATACAGAAAGCAAAGAAAAAAAAACAAATTATATTACTCATATTATATCTGATCCAGACGTGAGAGAGCATCAGCACTTTGGTGCTGCATCCCTGGCCTATGACTAATTCGCAAGTTCCATTTCTGCAATGCCAAAGCCCACCTCGTCAATTTTGGACTTCGAGGAGTAGTTTCGTTCAAATATCTGAGAGGATTGTGATCCGTTATAATTTCTACCTGAGCCCCATAGATCCATTTATCAAATTTATTCAGGCCAAATAAGACTGCCCAAGCTTCCTTCTCAATGCTTGCCCAATTTTTCTGAGTTTGAGAAAGCTTTTGGCTTGCAAATGCAATAGGACAATAGTTACCACTCTCGTCTCTCTGGGTTAAACAGCAGCCTACCGCCAAATTGGATGCATCACAATGGATCTGAAATGGCTTTCCAATATTTGGTGTGGCCAGAGATGTCGCTTGGCACAAAGTATCCTTTAATTTGTTAAAAGCATTCTGTTCCAACTCCCCCCATTGAACAATATTGGCATGCCTCTTCTTAGTCAACTCTGTCAACGGTGCCGATATTTCTGCATAATTAGGAATATAAGATCGATAAAATCCCATTAATCCTAAAACCGATCTCACATCTTTTTTTGTGACTGGCCTGACGAGTTTTCTAATTGCTTTGACCCTTTCTTCATCAGGACCATGCTTGCCTCCTCCAATTATATGCCCCAAATATTTGATTTTTTTAGCTGCAAAAGCACATTTGTCCAAACGTACAGAAAATCCTAATTTTTCTAAGGTGTCCAGGACCAGAGAAATGTGTTTCAAGTGTTCCTCAAATGTTTTCGAGAAAATCACCACATCATCTATATATGCCTGAGCATAATCGCTATGACTCTGTAAAGCACGATTCATTTCCCTCTGGAATGTCCCCGAGGCTCCTGATAAACCGAAAGGCATTGTTCTCCACTGGTACACTCCATTAGATGTCGCAAATGCAGTCAAGGGTTTGCTCCTTTCATCCATTCGGATTTGCCAATACCCTTTTCGAAGGTCGATGCTTGTCAGCCAGTTAGCTGCACCCGCCACAAAAACCAACTCCTGCATGTCCTTCATGGGAAATGTTGGAGTTTTTGTAACAGCATTCAATGATCTAAAATCTATACACATTCTAACTGTAGCATCCTTTTTCACCACACAAACTATAGGATGAGCAATTTCTGACTCAGAAGGTTCAATTAATCCTAATTCTAGTAACTCACGTATCTGCCCATCTACTGCTTTGCGATATGCCATAGGTATTCCATAGCAGTGGGGTTTCTTCCTAATAGCAGTAGGAATAAGTTCGATCTTGTGTGTACCTACTCGGGCTGGTTGCACTGGACGTGTAAATAATGTTTGGTATTTCCTCAGTAGCCCTAAAAGTCTACTCCTTTGGACCGAATCTAAATTAGACATTTCTAATCCTTCCAGAGATTCAGAAAAAGTTTTTCCTCCCTTGTTGACAGGTGTAGATTCAATTTCGCCAAACTCTTCTTCTCCCTCCAAGATAACATTTACTGCTTGAGATCTAACTACATAAAGTCTAATCTTATTCTGATGAACATGCCTTTTGGTTCCATCGGGCATTCGTACTACAAAAGAGTGAGGACTTTTCTGTTCCAATATATTTGCAGGACCCTGCCATCTAGCGTAAAGCTTATTATTAGAATCGGGAATCAAGACTATCACCTTATCTCCCACCTTAAACGTTTTTACGGTAGATCTTAAATTATGATAGTGTGCTGTCCTCTCTTGTTGAATTTCAGCTGTGAGCTTTGCCTGCTCCGCTGCCTTCTCAAACCTAGCCTTTAGATTTTGTAAATATGTATAAACAGGAGTTGCATCTAATTGTAAATTTTCATGTTTTCCTGTCCATGATGATTTTAATATCGACAAAGGTCCTTGAGGTGTCCTGCCGTACATTAGTTGAAATGGAGCCACCCCAGTTGTTGAGTTGGGTACTTCTCTATAGGCCCACAACACATAAGGAATTTGCAAATGCCACCCCCTACCTTCTTCTCTGATGACATGATGCAACATTCTTTTTAAAGTACCATTAAATCGTTCAACTAATCCATTAGATTGAGGATACCCAGGGGTCGAAAACTTAGGACTGGCCCCTATTCGTCTCTCAAATTCTTGAGTCAAATCTGCTTTAAAGTTTGTTCCATTGTCACATGCAATTACATTTGGAATACCCGTTCTTGAAAAAATATGTAATAACTCCTCACAAGTCGACTTGGCAGAGAGGCTAGTTAGGGGTATTGCTTCTGCCCATCTGGTATGCTGATCAACTAAGCATAATATATACTTATGCCCCTTAGAGCTGGGAGGATCAATCGGACCTATCACATCAATGTTTACAATTTGGAAGGGCAGATCTGGCCTCGTTACTGGGGTGATTGGTGTCCTATCAACAGTTTTAATTGGTCTAGTCAACTGGCACTCTTTACACGCCTCGCAAAATTTCTGGACGTCTAACCTCAGACCTTCCCAATAGAAAGAGTATCTAATTCTCTCCACAGTCTTCTTTACCCCCATGTGGCCACTAAACACCGAGCAATGTGCTAACTGCAAGACTTCCTCCCTTCGACTCTTAGGTACAACTAATTGTCCCACGCTTTCCCCAAGAATTTTGTCCTTATGAAAGAGAAAGTTATCCACTGTATAATAATTCCCCTTTCCTTTTTGAGCATTCTCCCATGCTCCTGCCAGAGATTCACAAGTCTCCTGCTCTCTTCTAAAAATATCCGCTGTACATAGTCTTCCTGACTGAGGTTCTTGGCTTTCACTTGATTCCACCTTTTCTTTCTCATCGAGATTCCTTCCCACACTAGTGTTTCTTTCTAGTTTCCCTGTGTTTACCTTCACAGACTTTTCATTTCTCCTAACCTCTGGGATGTTTGTGGTTTCTTCAGGTAAGTTCTCTACCACCTCACCTGTGTCATGTAACTGACCCCCTAACATGGTGAATACTTCCGGAGGAAGCAACACATCCTCTGCTAGAGATTCTGCAACTGCACACAAAATCTCTTGATGTGTGACACTGGAACTTTCTCCTACAGTGATACCCAGTGGAATGTTTACCAAAGGGCATTTAACAGCTGGACCAAATATACCCTTCAACTATATGCTCGATCCTTCCTCCAGTTGGAGATTTTTGGTTAACTCCTTTTTAACCACCGTAATTTCTGTTCCTGAATCAACGAGGGCCTCCCCTATTGTTCCATTCACACTAATAGGAACCCTTTTCAACTTACACAGCTTATAGTTGTTTACATTCCCTGGCTTCCCCAAAAGATCCGCACGAGCTACCACAACTTTGTCCCCTAGGATATCATTATCCTGACCTTTTTTTACCCAGTTTACCCTAGCTTTATCCTTTTCCTCATTTCGGTTATACTGCCTAGAACCTTTAATCTGAGGACAGTTCCTTTTAAAATGCGAAGCTGAACCACATACAAAACATGTTAAACCTTTAACATTCCCTGTGTTTTTCCCTGTGGTTTCTGACTCATGCCGACCGCTTCGTCTCTCTTCGACCTTAGGTTTCTCACCTATTACCTCATTTAGCATCTTAGTTTCACAAGCTTCCCTACGTACGTTGTAGGACTTCCCTTTAGCCGCAAAGAATATGTCACACTCCTTTCCAAGCTCTCTTGGCTTGAACCACGAGTCTCCCTGCCTTATACCTATGTGTACTGCAGTTTCTGTATCAAGGGTCTGGTAGATTTTGTCCGCTACCACCAACTGATTAAGACCTTCAAAGTCTGTCACCCCCCTTGATTTCACATAATTTTCCCACATGGCAGTAACTCTAGTAGAAAACTGGACAAAGGTCTCTTCTGAACTTCGTCTTGCTTTCCTGAAATTCTCCAGGCATACCTGAGGTGACGGTTTGAATTCTTTCAACACAGTTTCCTTTATTACTTCATAATTCCCATACTTATCCTCCCTTATCAATGTTAATAAATTTGCCGCTTTATCTCCCAAAAGGTAAATCAAAATTTTGGCCTTATACTCATCAGGGACACTTTCATTGATATAAGCTCTTTCTAAACTGGAGAAGAAATAGTCCCAGCCATCTGCTCTACTTGGAACCTTTACTGTCAATAACCTGATTGTTCTCGTTAACTCTTCTACTGATCTTTCCTTCCCATTCTCCCCCCGTTCGGGTGTGGTACTCCTATTCAAGTAACGATCCTGACAATCTACCTTATACTTCTCAATGGCAATCCTCTCCTCTGCCTCTAACTTTAGTTTATATTCCCTTTCTTGTCTGTCGCGTTCTTCTTTTCTTTCTACTCTTTCGCGTTCTTTTTCTCTTTCTTCCCTTTCCTTCTCCTCCTTTGCCTCCCTATCTGTAATGATAACACTCAGAAGGTCCTTTGCTACCTGCTCCTCATAGCTTTCACTAGCAAGAATTTTTTCCCTCAAGTCCAAAATTCTAAATGTAGGCAACACTTCAACACCAAACTCTTGTGCAAGGGCGACTAGATCAGCCTTTCTATGTTTGGTCAAAAATGACATTATGGGACTTTATGTTCAACTTAATTAAAATAACAGAAAATCAAAACTGAATCTCTGTACATAAAATTTTACATCAAGTCTTGAACTTCTAGTGAATCATAAACACCTGGTATTTGCATTAAATATGCTCAACATCCAAATATTCAATAAAAAAAATAAAAAAATTAATGAGTATATATAAGCAATCAAAAAATAATGAATGCATGAGAATTAATGCAATCATATCTCTTAAATAAAACACAAGCATTAGTTAAATTAATACTCATTCACTCATACAATAAAAGATAAATGCACTTTCAAAGTAATTCAAGTCTCATATGATAATCACACTGATAATTCCTGTGTTATAAAATACTTCTTTAAGTGTACCGTTACATTAACAGCAAATGTTTCATAAAAAAAAATTATAAATAATACACTTAAAGGAGAGAACCTGGAAGAAGATAACTGTTCCACTTAATATGCTTCGCAGCATTCGTAAGGCATTTACTTGAGCTTTTTCCGAGTCGACAAATATGCATCCGACCAGCTGCCGCCACTGTCATGATCCTTGACCAATTCATCTCTTCGGGTTCGTTTTCATCCACTTATGAATGTTATTCGTCGACTCTATTCGCAGAAATAAAATTGGCACACTTATGCAGGTTTAACGATAACATGAACTATATTTTATTGAAATATATATATATTCTTTTCACAAAGTATTTTTTTCACAATTACATTAAAATCGCACAACTATTACATTTCAGTTTTTAATAATAACCGATCAACCTTTTTCTTTGGAATACAAAAATAATAATATCAAAAATGTTTCACACGAGCCTCCGTCTTTCTCGCATCAAGCACGTTTTCTTCTTCTCGTAGCCAGATTTTGCTTTCTCTCCGCTTTTCAGATAGAGAGGTTTTTTTTTTTCACACGAGCAGGCCGTTGGCTTAACTGTTCTTTCATCAGGGCTTGGTTGGTAGCTTCCTCTTACCGAGCATGTGCATGACATACACTATTTTCTATAGAGACTTAACCATTTTGTGTGAAAATTGCTTTAAAATGTTTCATGACTTTTGTTCTATGAACAATATAATTACGCTGTGCTTTTTTCTTCTGAAAAGTGTCATCAGTAAGTTACTGGCAATGAGCTCATTGTGCTTAAAAGTGAAAACAAAGCTTACGATCGAAATGCCACTTTATAAATTGATTTTAAATGTATAAATAGCAGAAGTTTAAATATTATAAGCAATATTTCCCCACACATACGAATGGGCTTTTCCTATTTAATTATCATGCTTATATACCTCGGAATTTCTCTCTTTAATATTCCGCTTTAAAATATTTCGCTGTACTTAATGCTCTTCACAAAACTAATTTATTTTGATTAAGTAATGCACAGCTCCTACAGAATTAATACTTCAGCAGTTGGATGTACTTAAAATTTTGATGCTGATGACAAATATTTGTCACATTTATAATTTTGCCACATTCCTTTGTAAATATAAGTTATGACACCTGACGTATTATAATATTTTTTTACATTACTGTATTCTGAATAATTATATGAAGCAAACCAAACACGTCTCAGTTTACTGAAATCCGCATGATTCAGATTTCAATTGTTGCTCTAAATCTCAAACGAAAACATTGGTGAGTGTTGATATAGTCTCCAGAATAATTTTTTAGGTTATTTAGGAAGTTTATTGTTTGCATTTCTGTAAAGACTTTAGATTATGCTCCGAACAGAGGTAGATTTGTTGAATGAAGAAACATGAAAACTCAATTTTGCCATCATCTGTACATGATAAATGCTTACACTATGCCAACTCATATTAGGGGATTTGATTTAATTCATAACATTTTAATAATATCCTTGTCCAAAATAATGTTTGTGAACAATTTCTGATATTAGAACCCTAATTCTTATTTTATTTTAGCACTTCAAACTAGCTATTCTTCACTTTGCAAATGTTAGGAGGTACTTATCTTTCGAAACTACTTAAGTTTCATGAAAACGGAAAGCCAGATAAGTAACTGTAACTGAGCCGTTTGTCGTTTGTGCATTGCCTAGTAGAAATAAATTCTCTTATGCTGAATATTTATAGCCGAGAAGCTTAAAAATTTGTAGATCGGGAGACTTTAACATTCACTTATTCAATAAATTGTTATTATATTCCTTAGATTCTTTCTTATGCATAACTCTATTTCCATATCAAATCATACAACTTAAATTACTTTAAAATTAAAAAATTTCATGTAACAAGTTATGAATATAACCACCTTAAGAATAACTACTTATGTTACATATATTTATTTATATGATGAATTAATTTTTTTCTGTCAGATTCCATTAGTTAGAAGCTTAATAACGTTAATATAGCTTTAGTTATCATAATTAACGTTTAGTTAATTTAGTTAATGTTAAATATTTTTATACGCCTTATGATATTAAATAAATATAAGTTTAAATTTTGAAAATCAGAGAATGCAAAAATAAATCAGTATGCAAAAGGCATAGGTAATTTTTATTTATGCTGTCAATAAAATAAATATACTAATAATATTTAGGAATCACAAAAAGTATCTACATATACATATTAAAGTGAATATGTATTACCAGCTTCGTATTTTTGTACTCATGTGCATGAAGATTCGAAATGATAAGCTGTGGTTAACAATTCTTTTCTATGACTGTGCAAACTGCCATTAGTTTATTTGTATCAATGCGCAGAGACCGGAATCCTAAATGAAAGGCATTTAAAAGGTAAGAAAGAAAATTTAAAAGGTAAGAAAATTCTACCAAAAGATGTTCTATAACATGATTTTATGAATGATGCGTTATTTGTAATTGATGGAATTCACGGAAAAGTTATGCACATGAAATTTGTACTACTTAAATTTAGCTATTAGAAGTTAACATAATCTCCGTAAAAAATGTAAGAAATGACATCATTTATAACAGCGTAATTCGTCTTGTGGGACAATCGATGTTAAAATATCAAGCGATGCTTCGGAGTGATACTGATTTTTGAGCAAAGGGCGTTTGAGGAAAGAAACTAAGGCTTTGCGACCCCAAAACGGTCCCTGTCATGTCACCACCAACTTGTGTTTTTGGTTTCTAGACCCTTTAACACCACTAATCTCAGTCATCAACATGATTCTACGAGATGAATGATTCCGTAAAATTCATGCTATCCAAAATTATGATCATTTGGAACTTTTAATGATAACAAAAAACAATTAAGAAGAGAGATTCCTTCATGGAGGACATTTCAACCAA
Source organism: Stegodyphus mimosarum (assembly GCA_000611955.2). Classification (NCBI taxonomy): domain Eukaryota; kingdom Metazoa; phylum Arthropoda; class Arachnida; order Araneae; family Eresidae; genus Stegodyphus; species Stegodyphus mimosarum. The sequence goes on from KK118487.1 coordinate 11,842, forward strand.
AATATTCAATTAAATATTCTCTGACAGATATCAAAAGTCATATTCCTCCTATGCTTCCAGGAATGTCAGGTTTACTAGAGCAATTCCTTGGGTTCGGAAATGACTAAGTAATATTTTTTTTGCATTTCAAAGAGAATTAATTCCCTTGTAAGTACATTATATTAGCATTTTGAATATAGATGTGTATTTGATAACGATTAATTCTTCAATAAAGACATAAATTTATTTTAAAGCTAAAAATTAGTAAAAGTTAAGCGTACTTTTTGTAAACAATATAACATACAAATTAACTCCATTCTGAAGGTCTTTTGCTACGTTATGTCTCTTTTGCTACAACGGGTGCTAGTTACATCCATAATACCAAAGAGCGTATTCATCGGCTTTTTGCGATTTTTTCCAGTCATTCGCAACAATAAAAGTGTTTTGATTATATTAATGTGCAGTTCCCGTTCTATCTTATCATATGATAAGATCAGAAAAGAAGAAAATTAATTTTGCATGTTAATTACAAGAGTTTTAGAACCACCCAAAAGCCAAAATAAAAGAAATAGTAGAATAAGAGAACTAAAAGTGACATAACAGATTGAAAGAAACAATTTAAATTTTTCAAAATTTAAATCTGGAAAGGAAAAAAATAAATAAAACTTTAATAACAATAGAAGGATCCCATCTTAAGTGGTTAATGTACTGCGTATAACAAACATATTTTGCTAATTACGATAATGATGCAAATCTTCATAAAAATATTGATTGGTCATATTATAATTTAAATAAGTTTTAAATTGCGTCAATAATATACATCTATACATATAAAAATGTTTGGTAGAATTCCGTTATAGAGATTGCAGCGAAAATATATGCGCAAAAGCACAGATCTAGCAAACGCGCCTATTTAACCGTTCGAGAAATCTAGCAAACGTGCTTCTCCCTAAAAAGACGTGTGTGAAAATTAATTGCACTAATTTTACCAAACAATTAGCTACCATGCCCTATAGTGTTAACATTCAACACTTCAGAGACGCTGAAAATGAAATCTATAGACTATCTACTAAAATTCAGGGTGCTTTAAGAATCGCTACTACTACTACTCAAGTGAATCACTGTCTTAAACTCCCTATTTATATCACCGACGTCATCGAAGAAAGAAATTGGCTCAGAAAATATTGGAAAATAACCAGGAACCCATTTACGAAAAGCAGATTTATCTGACAACAAAAATAAAAAATGAAATCAGTAATTACTAATCAGAAAAATGGGATATTTTCCTTAAAAACATTAATGTCGAACCCAACACTATCTAGAAAACTGAAAACTCCATCAGAAAAAAGAGAACCAATAGCGTTTCGTCTATGAATCCCATGGGGTTGCGTGTCTAATATGAAGTGCTGAGTGCAAATATCATGGCAATTGAATTCGCTGAGTGTTTCAAACCAAATCCTTTGTTTGATCTAAAGAAAATCCATCGTCACGTGACCATGATGAAAAAGTCAAATATTCAGTATCCCTAATCAAAAAAAGAAATAATAGTAACTTCATTTCGGCTACATCCTCAGGTGAAATCAGAAAAATTATTTACGACCTCCAAGTTAAAAAAAGCGAGAAGTTCTGATGGTATTAGCAACCAGGCATTGGAAGTACTTCAACGCCGATGTATCGTGTCGCTCACAAATATTTTTAACGCAAGCACTAGGTTGTGTTATTTTCCATCTCAATGAAAACACTCCTTCATAGTCACAATAGTCAAGCCCGAAAAAAAGCAAATTTTACTTCAAACTATTGCCCAATAAGTTTCCTACCTCACATAGAAAAGGTTTCTCGAGACAGTCCTAAATAATAGACTAAGTGAACATTACTGGCAAATTTTTTTATTAAAAATTTATTAAATTAATTAATCTGGCACTGTCCTTTTCTAAAGCCAGATTGAAGACTCTCAATCTGGCTTTAGAAAAGGACACTGCACCACACAACAAATTTTAAATTTAGTCGAGTTCATAGCCCATGCATTCACTCAAAAATCTGGAGTTGTGGCATGCTTTCTCCATTTCGAGAGAACATACGACTGCATATGGCGCGAAGGATTAATTCACAAGCTTTTTAAATACCTGCTACCATACAGCTTCATTAAGTTGACTAGTTCGTAACCGAAAAGAAGAACCTTTTCAGATATGGGGATTCCCTTTCTGATAAAAAAGATTATTAGGAGTAGTTTATCACAGGGCTCAATTTTAGACCCAAAACATTCCAATATCTACATTAATTATTTACCTTTCCTGCTAAATTCTAAAATACTTAAATACGTTTGAATAGATGATACCACCATCTGTTCGAAAGCTATGCACTCCCAACTGGTCATTGACATTCTTCACTTAAATACGGTTGCGAAATGTTGTCAACTCTGGCGGATATAAATAAGCAGTTAACTATGTTAAAAGTCATATAACTATTCACCACAATTCAAGCTAGTGGTAGTAAATTTGTACATATGTGAAAAAATATTTGTTCTTCTACTTTTATTTCACCTGACAAAGCAGTAAATGAGTTACCTGGTATAACAGGTTAAGGACTTTACTTATCAACTATTATTTACTTCACTTATTTACTCACCATTACTACTAAATGTTTTAGTGTATTTTCAAATCTTTTACTATCAAAATTTGAGCTTGAACGTTCGCCATTAGTCAAATTACATTACGTGACTTTATTTACATTTATTTCCCATTCGTGGGTCTGGAACATGTGGCTTCAATTCTAAAAATGAATTTTTAAGATTATTTCTCCCTTTACGCAAATTATGAAAGCGAAATTTCAACATTAAATGACTCAAGTACCTGTAGTTAAATTTCTGCACTATTTTCCCTTTAAGATTAATTTAATCTTAATTTCGGAAAAAAACTTTCCCGTCAGCTGGTTGACGTCACGTGACCAAGAAATTACAAGTTTCAGCATTTTGCATATCTAAAAGAACGTGTAAATAGTGTATCTACGAACTAAGCCCTGTTCGCAGAGTAGATTCGACCGACGGAGAAAACCGGTTCTTCCAAAGTCTCCCATTCACATGGCGAACAAGCATTAACTGCTTCTCAGCATTGTAGGTACAATTTGCTAGAATACTCATACCTTTTTGGAGAAGGGCAAATGGGGTGATTTCCCTTACTCCACTGCGCGATAGCGCGGTTCACTTAATTTTAGTAAGCAACATGGCTGACGTGCAACTGACTGTTCGCTGAACTGTCAGCGAAACAATCGCGTTGACAGGTCTGCGGATGTGATAGCATCCCCCAAAAATTAGATGGAACTGTACAAGATACAGATATTTATTAACAAGTACAGACAAGGTTACCTAGTTAAGGTGCTCAGATGCGCATATCGGCTTCAACGCGACAAGGGGCTTGGTACCTGTTGAATGATTTAATTTTTTTATTTAAGAAACTTAATCAAATTTTTTATGAATATTATTGAATGGTTTTGTAAGACAAAATTATTTAAATTTTTAATAAAGAAATAGTTTTTAATTAATTTAATAAATTTTTAATAAAAAAATTTTTGCCAGTAATGTTTTTTAATTTAAATTTTTTTAATAAAAATTTAACAATTAAAATGTCTTTCTTATCCTACAATTCTCAGTGTCCCCCCCAGATTTTTTATTGTATTTATTAGAATGTTTTTAATAACTTCAAGGATCGATTGTGCAATTAATGCATTAGTTTCAGAGAAAAAAATAAAAACATATTTTTATGTAAAATCTTTGAAACAAATATGATCTCAGTCACATTTTCATTCCAAATAATTTTCCTTTTTAATAATTTACAAAACTCATTCTTGTTTCTATAAAGCATATAATTTTAAATAAGCAGTAAAAATATTAAATAATTTAGTTCATATCTGTCTGTGTTTTAGGACTATAAGTAAAAGGAAAAATTGTAAAAAATGTAAACTGAGAAAATGCAGTTTAAATAATACAAACAGTCTAAATAGTCATTAAATTATTTAAAATTTCTCAAAGACTTTATTACTGAATTTCAATACATAAATATATGTAAATAAAACCTAGTGCTATTTATTCAATTGGTTAACACAAATATAAATTACAAGCCTTTATTTAAACCTTATCTGGCCAGAAAGATTGCAAAAAATCATAAAACGCAAATAGAATTTTGCTTTACCTGTTTTTGTTTTGCAAAACACTTTCAAAACAATTTTGATGCATGAATTAATTATAATATTGTTGCATGTGTACGGGCTCGTGATAGATTGATAATACGTAGTTTGTAAATGATTGCCATTGTACACAGGTCCGATAATAGTTTAACTAAATTTATTTTCTCAACAGCTTATCTCCCAGCTTTATGGACATATTGAAGGCTTTCGCCAAAAACTTACTGTAATGCAAATTACACTGAAGGCAAATAATACGGCACACTTCCCATTTTGTCAGCAGCTGAAAGGAGAAAATGACAGAAATTTTAGTATTTTTCATGAAATAATTACTGATATCAAGAAAGAGTTCCAGGATAGATTCCAAGATTTGGACTCCCTAAAAACAAAACTTTCAAACTTACACGTTTCATTTCGGCGCGTACATTTAATTATAAAACCTAGTTATTTCAGCCTTCTGTATCTGCTTTCACATTTTTGAGATGTTTTAGTATGCCCTTGTATTTAAAGGTCTTTAGAAAAGATCATTCCCTAGAGCTAAATAGGGTTTAAATAAAATCTATTCTTTATAATTATATGTCAATGGATGTAAGTATATGGTTATTCTACAGGAGGAAGAAAGCGCTTTAAAGACATCACTCTGTGATATATTGATAAAAGCACGCGCAGGTCACTCTAGCTATAGATATTGTTACTCAAGACAAATGCCAGTAGTTGAAAAAAAAAAGAAGAAGGAAAATCTACCTTTTCTCGAGATTAGAAGGGAAGTTGCTAAAACAAGAAAGATTACAATCGCCTCCTTAAAAAAGGAGCTATCCATCAAAACGTTAAATTTATAGTATAGGCAAAGAAAAAAGGAAAAAAGGGAAAGAAATAGAGAAGTTCCGTCAATAGAGCAGCATACCATTTTCAAAGGCTGCATGCAGTTTTCAAGGGATGCAACAGTTTTCAAAAACTCTATGGCAATAATAAATAGAGCTCTATAAAAAATGCCTATGCCATATAATTTCTTAGATATTAATCTTAGATATTACAATTCCAGTTATAATTTGTTTATTCTTTTAAATAAGATTGTACATCTTTGCTTAACAGTATGAAGAAAGGAATTTTATGTGACCCTTGCAGAGAGGAACGAAGCTATAAATCAGTAAATGGTCATACGGCATTTCGTTCTCTGAGAATTAAATGTTGAATATGTTCATAGACCTTACTGAATTATTTGAATGAAAGAAGATATTCTGATTTCATACAGAGAATTCAAATCCAGAAACGTAGCATGCAACTAAATCCGAAAAACATCCTTCCAGCGTAAATACTTCAGCCACCATCTTGAAATTAATATTAAGTTTAAAGAAATAAATCAATTATAACACACTTAGGTACATAATATATCGATTAACCAACAGTACTGTTTGAATGTACATTTAATATTTGTATTTCATTTCTTTTGCCTTATTTATTTTCTCAGTATTTAATTTTGTGCTATCATTTATACAATAATCGTGTTACTGGCAACATGTTTTACTTTGCTATAGAGTTTGTGTGAATGGCAACAGTTGTTCATGTTTTTAATTTTTGGTAGAATAGCGTCGTTAGCCGCGGCTAACGACGCTATTCTACCAAATACGCTCATTTCATATAACTCTTCAACAAAATTCATGATGGAAGTGCTTTCTTCTTCCTATTGAACTTATAAAGCGGACATGATATCCTCCATTCTCTCACATTGGTAGCGGTACTTTAAATATTTGAAAGACGTGATGGTAATGAGGGCTAGAAAGATGATATATCGTCAGCTGCGGCTAACGACGCTATTCTACCAAAATTAAGAGCTCGCTTTTTGCAGAGATTCTGTAAGAGCGTGCTGCAGGCATTTTTCTTTTAAAGAATATGTCATGTTAAGAATGACTAAAGATTGTTACAAAGCTGATTCTTTTTAGTTCAAGGCAACTATCTACCTTTCAAATTCACTTTTCTTTGCTCTTTGGATTTGTGTTAGCCTTTAGATACAAGAAAAGTATGTCAATCTGGAAAAAAAGTAAATATTTGTATACTGGTATGTCTTTGTATCATCTAAATTTCAGAGGGCTTTTTTCCCATTTGTAATACATTTTTTATGTTTATTAACTTAAAAAAATCTTAATAGTTATTATTTCTCAAACATGTCCTAGATGCGAGGAACTTTACAGAACTAAACCTACTGGAAGAAATTGGGTTAAATTAGTTGCTTCATTTTGTGATAAATCACTCGTAGGCGATCGTCCTTAAAAGAGGGCATTCTATGAGAACATGATTTTAGAGAAACTCGATGTACGTATTTGCTAAACCATGCCTAAATCTTACTGAATGGTACAACCCAGGATGAACTACAAACAGAACTTCCTCGTCCATTTATGGTCGCAAACCGAAACGGGGAAATCAACACTTTGCTTCAGGAAGAACTTTAGTTGAACTTCGATTTCCAGTTCGAGTAACTGAGCTGGAAAGATTGTTGAATACTGGTAGATCAACTCATGTTCAAACCTCAGGAAACTGGTTGATTGCATGGTTATTTTCGTCTGTTTCTGCATATCTAATGTGGATATGGAACCAGTTACTGTTTAAAAACTTATCTGCGAAAGCATACTACCCTTAGGCAGATAGCCCTAGTATGTTTTGACGTAATCTAATCAAACTTGTTTAGTTCTAAATCGAAAGCCAACTAAAATTAGACGGTCAGTTTGTTAATTCAGTCGTATCCAGTTTGTTAATTCAGAAATACGTACCTTAACACCTTTCCGTGCCATTTACCTCGATGAAACTTCGACACAAATGCTATGGGTCAACGCGTGGTAAACAAGGCAGACTGATGCTTAAGAACAGTCGCAATACAAGCCGAAACGTAAATGCCTGTGTTATAATCCGTTTTGCGCGATACTGCTGGTTTAGAAGTAAACTTTAATCCTTCTGCCTTTTCTAGATATTATAAATAAATTATATTTTGTAATAAATAACAGTTTCAAAATTATATTTCATAAATAAACAACATTTCAAGTAAGTAAACTTTAATCCTTAGTGGAAGTAAACTTTAATAAACTGCTTTCACTTAAATCTTTTGTATTTTGCCTTTTGTAGGTGGTTATTAAATTTTACTGACTAAACTACTTTGTAATAGCAGTTATGAGAATTGTAACTAATTGTTGTGGTGTTCTGATAGGAACTAACTTTCGATTACGACCGTGAAATTACGGGTGTTAATGTTCACGAGTCCGGCTAGTGATGTTTTTGTTTGACCCAGCTTTCTTTTTGCGAGCCTGGCTCGTAATGTTAATGTTTCGCCCGGCTTTCTGTTCACGAGCCTGACTCGTGATGTTTATGTCTGGAACAAAATCTTCATCACGAGTCAGGCTAATTAAAGCACGGGAAGGGGTTAAGGGCAAAAAAGGAAGTACGACTTCATGTAGGTCTTCCAAAGAAAAAAGCCTGGATCGGATTTCCATTACACAGGAGTTAAACAACAAAAGTGCATATGCTGCCAACCCATTTGCTGGAGTTAAAAATCAGGATCAAATTATTAATCTTATGATGTTTTACGCGCTGGGCGACTAACATGCCTTTAAGGTCAATAAAATCTAGTTTAAATACTTCAGTATTAAAAATATGGTTTACAAAGAATTAGCAATTTATTGCAATTATAATAGTTTACTAATTTTGCATATTACATTTAAAATTAATTATATATATATCGAAATTTTTCAATTTCTGATAGTTTTTAGTCCTCATAGAAGAAATTATTTGTTTTTATTTTAAATTTAAGTATTAATTCCCTTTCGTTAAGAATTTAATCATTTCATATTTACCACCTGAATGGGAGTCTCATGGTTTCCTTAAATATGAAGCATTCTTTATAAGCAGTATTTAAATTTTTATTCTCAGACTTTAATATCGGATATTTTATATGTAACTGTTTTAATTAAAGAATCGACACGAAATTGCATTTACTGGCGGCAAAGAAAGATAATTTTTCAATTAAGTTGAGATATACTTTCGTGGAATTTTTCAGCAGCATGAATATTTATAAACTCCTAAGAATTGACTCAAAACAGGGAAAAAACGAAGTTCCTTAATTAATACATACCTTTTTATCCGGTGATGCAGTTCATTAGAATGCGTTATTTTGCATTAATGATTTTTCTATAGTAATCCTCTTCTAATTTATTTCGGAAAGAAAAAATTTCAATGGTAAATGATGAAAATATTACTAGACTGTCTTTATGACTCGAAAACCCTACCCTGAGAATGAAAATACGCTTAGATCGCAAATGAATACTTTGCATGTCGCGTGAGTTGAATAAACTTTTTTTTGTAGGAAAACATATGACAAAAACATTTTGCAATAAGCTGATGAAAATGAAGTCCTGTCATTAAGTCTCAGAACTTAAATTTAAAATTGGACGGCGTACATAAATACATATGATTAAGAATTAATTTCAATGTTTTATTAGCAAAATATTTAAAGTTTTTCAATTAAATGTTTAATATTTGTAATTATTGAATATTACCTGTAACTGCTCTGGAATGCTCTAGATTATTACATCGTATTTAATCTCTTTTCTTTAATCAGTTAAAAAAAGGAATAAAATATGCAAAACTAAAGTTAATATACTTTAAATAAGAAACAAAAACCTAGAAGGTAAGTAAACGTTAATAACTGTAATTGCTGTATTGTATCTAAAATGTTTAAATCACTGTGGCAATTATTTTATTGCTTCTTTGCTAGATTAAGAGCTAATTGATTTTAGAGTCATGCCATATTTGCTAATTCAGCTTTCTATTTTCCTGTTTCAGCTTACATACGATTTTTATCAAAAAATTATAATTTGTTAGATTTAAATTTTAGAGAAAATTTATTTCTTATGAAGATGCATATTATATCATGTACAGTAGCATTAATCATTTAAATACAGTTTTAAAAGGAGGAATGTTTATAGGTGTACTGGATCATTTGTGTAGGCAGCAACCCGTAACCGAAAAACTATAACATAGAATAACAACGATTGGAAAGAAATTAATTGACTTAATACCTAATTAATTTCTTCTACCATCCACTCACAGTAAAATATTAGTTTTATTGTGTGCGCTAGTAATCAGCTTTAATTGTGTGCGCTAATAATCAGCTTTAATTGTGTGCGCTAGTAATCAGCTTTAATTGTGTGCGCTAGTAATCAGCTTTAATTGTGTGCGCTAGTAATCAGCTTTAATTGTGTGCGCTAGTAATCAGCTTTAATTGTGTGCGCTAGTAATCAGCTTTAATTGTGTGCGCTAGTAATCAGCTTTAATTGTGTGCGCTAGTAATCAGCTTTAATTGTGTGCGCTAGTAATCAGCTTTAATTGTGTGCGCTAGTAATCAGCTTTAATTGTGTGCGCTAGTAATCAGCTTTAATTGTGTGCGCTAGTAATCAGCTTTAATTGTGTGCGCTAGTAATCAGCTTTAATTGTGTGCGCTAGTAATCAGCTTTAATTGTGTGCGCTAGTAATCAGCTTTAATTGTGTGCGCTAGTAATCAGCTTTAATTGTGTGCGCTAGTAATCAGCTTTAATTGTGTGCGCTAGTAATCAGCTTTAATTGTGTGCGCTAGTAATCAGCTTTAATTGTGTGCGCTAGTAATCAGCTTTAATTGTGTGCGCTAGTAATCAGCTTTAATTGTGTGCGCTAGTAATCAGCTTTAATTGTGTGCGCTAGTAATCAGCTTTAATTGTGTGCGCTAGTAATCAGCTTTAATTGTGTGCGCTAGTAATCAGCTTTAATTGTGTGCGCTAGTAATCAGCTTTAATTGTGTGCGCTAGTAATCAGCTTTAATTGTGTGCGCTAGTAATCAGCTTTAATTGTGTGCGCTAGTAATCAGCTTTAATTGTGTGCGCTAGTAATCAGCTTTAATTGTGTGCGCTAGTAATCAGCTTTAATTGTGTGCGCTAGTAATCAGCTTTAATTGTGTGCGCTAGTAATCAGCTTTAATTGTGTGCGCTAGTAATCAGCTTTAATTGTGTGCGCTAGTAATCAGCTTTAATTGTGTGCGCTAGTAATCAGCTTTAATTGTGTGCGCTAGTAATCAGCTTTAATTGTGTGCGCTAGTAATCAGCTTTAATTGTGTGCGCTAGTAATCAGCTTTAATTGTGTGCGCTAGTAATCAGCTTTAATTGTGTGCGCTAGTAATCAGCTTTAATTGTGTGCGCTAGTAATCAGCTTTAATTGTGTGCGCTAGTAATCAGCTTTAATTGTGTGCGCTAGTAATCAGCTTTAATTGTGTGCGCTAGTAATCAGCTTTAATTGTGTGCGCTAGTAATCAGCTTTAATTGTGTGCGCTAGTAATCAGCTTTAATTGTGTGCGCTAGTAATCAGCTTTAATTGTGTGCGCTAGTAATCAGCTTTAATTGTGTGCGCTAGTAATCAGCTTTAATTGTGTGCGCTAGTAATCAGCTTTAATTGTGTGCGCTAGTAATCAGCTTTAATTGTGTGCGCTAGTAATCAGCTTTAATTGTGTGCGCTAGTAATCAGCTTTAATTGTGTGCGCTAGTAATCAGCTTTAATTGTGTGCGCTAGTAATCAGCTTTAATTGTGTGCGCTAGTAATCAGCTTTAATTGTGTGCGCTAGTAATCAGCTTCTTGTTTCCATAGTCTGTCCCCTTAACAGACTATGGAAACAAGAAGTAATGTAAAATTTTCAGACTAACAGCTTTATTTTCTCTTCGTTGGGGAGCTGAACTTAAAAAATAATACAACACGAATGTCTAGATCTCCTTGACTACGGTTGCTGAAACTTTATAATACACTCACTTCCGAAAGTTAAGCACGGAGAGAAAATTGCTAATTTGTGGAAGCCAATCAGAATTCAAGAGGATGCAATTCGCTGCACAGGTAGATGGAAGTATGCAAATATGTTAGGTAAGAGCCAATCGCGCGCAAAACAAGTCAGTCTTATAAGAAGCCAGCTTTATGAAGGGTTACAGAAGTTGATTGTAGGTGCTGATAGAAGGTGTTCAAAACTTTCGTTCAATTTGTTTTCAAGACATACGTGTTTCTATGACTTCCAGAAGACGAATGGAAGATTCTGAGCGCTGGCGTGCTGTGGGGCGCATTGAAGCAGGACAGTCGATCACAGATGTTGCTCTTTTCTTCGGCGTTCATTATTCTGTACTTTCACGTTTATGGAAACAATTCCAAACCACACAGACAGTTGTCCGAAGGCCCGCAGCCAGTCGCCCAAGGTTACAACCCCGGCGGAAGATCGATATATTGCTGTTGTAGCCAAGCGGAATCGCAGACCGACCTCCACACGTGTGACATCTATAATTACAGCATCCATTGGTAAGGCTATATCTGCAGCTACTGTACGCCGAAGATTACATATGAGTGGACTGTACACCCGTGTACCTCGAGTTTGTGTTCCTCTATCCGTCCAATCAAGAGGGGCATGATTACAGTGTTGCCGGGAACATGTTAATTGGAATTCGTCTGACTGGGGAAATGTCATGTTTACTGATGAGTCAAGATTTGCTCTGGAGCCAGATGACAAGCGTATAAGGACACGGCGTGAACAACGAACACGCAATCAGTCCCAAAACATCACCGAACATCACGCATTCCGAAGCGGAAGCATTATGGTGTGGGCAGGGATTTCATTAGGATACCGCACCGACCGGCACATCTGGTATCACATGAAGTCCTAGAACCCATTGTGAGATTGTACGCTGCAGAAGTTGGCCCTACTTTTGTTTCAATGGACGATAACGCACGTCCCCATAGAGCTGACATCGTCGATAACTATCTGGAGAGTGAAGGGATTGCGCGTATGGCGTGGCCAGCATATTCGCCCGACCTTAATACCATTGACAATCTTTGGAATTCTCTCGGCCATGCTGTATCTTTACGTTTCCCACCTCCAGCGACTCTTATTGAGCTGGAAACTGCTCTACAAGAAGAATGGCGATTGCTTAATTCTGCGGTGTTGACAACCTAATTGAAAGCATGGTCACAATGTGTAAACTTTGATTACAAATGAGGGGGGCTCACATACCCTATTAATGTCCTTTTGTTTCATTTTATGCTGTTCATTTTCATTTTATGCTGTTCATTTTATACATAATTACAATTTCATTTTATACATAATACATTTTATACATAATCAAGAGGGGCATGATTACAGTGGTGCCGGGAACATGCCAATTGGAATGTGTCTGACTGGGGCAATGCCATGTTTACTGATGAGTCAAGATTTGCTCTGGAGGCAGATGACAAGCGTATAAGGATATGGCGTGAACAATGAACGCAATCTGTCCCAAAACATCACGCATTCCGAGGCGGAAACATTATGGTGTGGGCAGGGATTTCATTAGGATACCGTAACGACCCGTTCTTTAAACGGGGTACCTTGACGGCTGTCCGGTATCGAAAGGAAGTCCTAGAACCCATTGTGAGATTTTACGCTGCAGCAGTTGGCCCTACTTTTTTTTTAATGGACGATAACGCACGTCCCCATAGAGCTTACATCGTCGATGACTACCTGGAGAGTGAAAGGATTACGCGCATGGCGTGGCCAGCATATTTACCCGACCTTAATCCGATTGAAAATCTTTCGGATGCTCTCGGCCGTGCTGTATCTTCACGTTACCCACCTCCAGCCACTCTTCTTGAGCTGAAAACTAATCTACAAGAAGAATGGCGATTGCTTAATTCTGCGGTGGTTGACCACCTAATTGAAAGCATGGTCACAAGGTGTAAACTTTGTATACAGATGAGGGCGGGGATCACATACCCTATTAATGTCCTTTTATTTCATTTTATGCTGTTCATTTTCATTTTATACATAATTCTGTTTAAGTCTGTCATTATCTGAAAACTTACAAAAAATTAATATTGTTTTCATTTCTGTATATAATTATTAATTTTGTTTTATGCATAAATATAAATGCTACTTTCCTGCCAAATTTTGTGTCAATCAAAGCAGTATTTGTTGATTTGTTTGCATTTTACATCTTCGTGCTTAACTTTTGGAAGTAAGCGTAAATTAACTGTCTATGACACTGGTGATCATACGCTAAGCTGCAATACCAGTACAGTCCGGAAAACTAATCTGCACTGGTGCTCAACACATATTAAAAAATACTGTGCCAAATGTCAAGCCCTCACGTTTCTTGATTAGCAGCCTGTGCTCTACATACAACCAGAGAGTGGCTGCAACATCCATATTACTGCGTTATACGGGTTCGTGGATTTGAGAGTATCCGATGAAAACACGACGCAGAACAATAAAAAGCACAATTTATTTACAAGAATCACTATTTACAGCACAGTTCCAAAATTCCCTTTAAAAGCATCGAAAATCTACAATAAATACGCTGAAACAATCAGCAACACAGCTTCAGGCTGTAACTGTAAAGGTAGCTTCACGGCAACACTAAACTTATAATAAACACCGTGAAACAATCACCAATACACTGTCAAGCTATACTGTAAAGGTAGCTTCACAGCAAAGCACTTTCTCGATCGCTTTCCGTTCACGAAACTCTCGCGTAGCTTAGCACTCACAGTAAGCAATGCCGGCTCTCAGAAACGCAGGGGTTTATATAGCTTTTCCTTAGGTTCCACACGTTTCGAGAAATATCTCGACAGGAAGTTATTCTAGAAGCTTCCCGATTGGACCATGGGATATCGCCAATTTGGTCGCCAAATGGGCGATAAAGTCGCCAATCTGGCAACCCTACCATACACTATTTTATGGCAAACCTAGTGATATGCCGGAAAGCTTACATTCAGGCGCAACCGCCGAATTTTTTGCAACAATATCCTACCGATTACGATTTATCTTCTCAGTTTAAATATGTCGCATGCCATAAAACTTACACAAATCTTTCGACTGAGCGAGTATGTGATGAAACAAGGCATAAAAGATTCAAAATAAACCTTAATTCTTAGCAAAATTTAAATGAAATGTCATTGACTTGTGCACAGATGACATGTAACACCTTAAGAATCCGCCATTATATCAATTCATGTAGAAGTGGCGATGGCTAATATTCATTGCTATGTAATGTTTGCACAGATCAAGATAGTTTTATATTATACATCTCACGACAGTGGTTCAGAAAACTGAAATTACGTATTTCGTTGAAGATTACTTTATCAGAATTAATTCATCTTAAAAATTGATAATAATGTCTGTATTCTAACTATCTTTTGTCTGTAAGCCTATCGAAAGAAGGATAACAATTAGTTTTTTCCATGTTGATGGTACTGCCGTCCGCACTATTGAAGCATAAGAAATGTGTATCAAACTTTAGCACTCTTCTTCTGTTTCTGGTGAAATGCTTAGTCTGGGTGATTAATTAATGTCCAGAGATATATTAATGGTCCATAGGTATATCTTGTACTTCTTAATCTTTTCACAGCGCAATTATCAAAGATCTTGATTTCAAGATAATACAAACAATGGCTAGGAAATTATTCATAGAATTCCAGCTCAAATCTAAAAACCATTTTCCATAAAATGAACAAAAATTCGTAAACAAATCACAGCGGTGACGTTTCGAGGCATTGTTAAAATTTAGCAGCCTTATTGCTCGATAAAAAGCAACCAGATCAAAATAGATCAAGATATGGAGCAAACAATTGTAAGAAAAGAAGGAGCAATAGCTTTCATTTTCACTTAGTACAGAGCTTTGAACTAATTACGCATACCAAAAGAGACCGATTGCTACTTGCTGGCTCCGAAATCATTCTGCTTCATGTTACACACTGGTATTAACGCGAGTAAAACCTGTCCGATGAATTCATATCAAATATGACAAATTTGTTTTTTCGTCCGGTGTTATAAGAGACAGGTGCATATTCTTTGAGATGGGTTTAGAATGTTTGCTACGTTGAAAGATACAACTCCTCTTTTTTCAGAAAATAAACGTGTTTAAGAAGTTTAAAAGCTAAGCGCTTGGAAATAACGATTTCACAGTGTGATATTTTTATGCTATGCCGTGTATGCGTATACAGGATGAGTTAAAAACTGCATTGAAACGATTCATTCAAAAACAATTAATGAGATGATAAATGCAGAGCATGCATTCTGCAGCTTAAGGAAAGTAATCACATATATTCAATCTGAGAATCCTTAATTTGTTTTAGATTTGAGAGAAATTAACAAACAAATTTCAAGTCTCATTTGTGATGGTAGGTTTCTGGTCGAACCTTGACTTATGAACCAGAAACATCATTAATGGTTATATTAGTCCGCGCCGAAGCTGGTCGTTCTTTAGATACTGCTAAGTCTGGTTCGGTATGGATGTCATGTGCTGTGTTGGCACGTTCAAATTTATGAACGAAGTCGTAAAATTTATGTTTTAGGGAAAGTTTCCTTCTCTCGTTTCCCTGTATAGTTTGAAAAAGACTACCTGACAAGTAATAGTTCGGAGCAGAAAACATCCATTTTTATTTTCATTTCGAAATCTGAATGAGAGGAAAAAGGTCAATTGATCTTTTAGAAAAATTCTGTTATAATTAATTCTTAGACAGAACGGTACTGTATTTAACGATTCTATAAGAAGAAGTAAAATTGAATTAAAATGAAGTTTTATCTGTACTTTTATTTTGCTCTAACTGTAGTTACTGATTTATTGAGAGTGATGTACCAAATTTTGTTAATAGATTTCAGCCTTTTTACTTCAAAAGGAGTTGAAGAACTCTGCCTACCTTATTTTTGAGTAGGGGGAGAAAGGAAAGGTGCACACTTTATATAGGGTCCAGAGGAAAGTTTGTACATCTCCTCTTATTTCGAAAGAATGATTCGTACGGAAGAAAGTAACTGTAGATTTTCTCTTGTGAATACTGGGAAAGTTATCTATTATTAACGTGTTATTTTGTAACTCTGCAATAAAGGAAAATGGACGAAGTTCTAGAATACATATACAAATTTGTATAGCATCATCTAATAACTATTAATCAACTCTACAAATGCACTAATGCCCAAGAACTAATAGGTACACATCGTCGGCTATAAACGATTGAATGATGCATTGCTCTGAAATAAACACGTTCATAAAGGAACTTTCCATAATATTTCTGTTAAATATAGTGAATACTACAAAGGCTGACCGAAATGTTTTGAAATAACCTCTTTTTCCCCCGATATTAGAAGTGTATACCATTTACTGATGTCTGTGAAAGTCTTACAGCTACGTGTTTGAAGCTGCAGCTACATTGCCATGGCCTTCAGATCTGTGTCACTGCGATCTTCCTACTACGTTTTGCCCCTTGCGGCATTGCCAACAAGTGTCTATGTCTATACGGGGAAATATGTGAGAGAGTTGTGTTTTCAACTAAAGACGGCAGTAATCAAACAGTTTAAATATTACGGTATGAAATATTTAGCCATGCCTGAGGCATTTCAGTGATAAGGGCACTTTAAGACAGTAATACGCGAGTGAGCGATAAAGCACGTCCTGATAGGTTACAAATGTCAGCAGTTAACACCCATGGGAAATCAGGGAATAATGGCTATTATGCAAATATCTTAAAGACTGTATGAGTGGAAGCATAATGGAGAAGAGAGAGGATTTTGTAATGTCACAGTGGTTTTGTTCCAGAACAGAGTTCCTTTGTGATATTGAAATCGATCTACCAGTACTAGAATGTCCTGTAAGTACATCTGATTTATCAGTGTTCTCAGTATTGAAAGGAAAATCATGCGGTAAGAGGTTCTTTTCAGGTGAAGAAGTACTAGATAAGATTTTAATGAAGAATAATTCATTTTTGAACCATTTATACATGCAATTCAACATAAAGGAGTCAAATTTGGAAAAAAAAGTTACAGAACTCAGATAGTTGTCTGATTCTTTATAAAAGAACAGGTCTCCAAACATTTCAATCAAACTATGTACGTTCATTCGAAATTCTACAAACTAGTTAAAGCATTAATCAATCAATCTTGCATATCATTCTCGTAATCTTAACTTCTAATGCAGAATCCCTTATATACCCAAACTTTTATTTCCCAAATGGGGATGGCTCATCTCTTTGAAGTAATGACTTGTATTGACAATACGTTTGAAAATTAGGTACAGGTAGACAAAATTTTGGCTATATCGCTCAGCAGAGCCTCCGGTATTTCTTTTGTACTTGTCATAAAAGAAAAGTACAGGTGATTCGCGAGTTCGCTACTAGAGCCAAGATTATACCTCAGTTCAAGGTAATATGGCGAACACGTCGTATTGGTGTTCATAACATAGTATTCAAAAAAGGTTTGGTTTCATTTAAGTGCTTATGTGAACTCGTAGAATACGCTCTTGCAGGCAATATAAAACAGTTATGAGATTCGTGAAGTGTCACTCCATTCGAGAAAAACTGAAATTTGTTATGTAGTCTCTAGCACTGCATCACTTTTAATCCAGCAAGTAAGGCCTTGAAATATTTTGCGTATCTCACGTTATTAACACTGCAAATTCTGTTCTCCATATCCCAGATCAACTGTACAAACGCTGCATTTTATGCCGAAGATGGCTGATAACACCCTAGATTTGACAATGACAACATTTACATTGAAATAAATTCTAAATACTCAGTGGTAATAGAATGTAATATCCTTCAAAAAGCCGCTCAGAAATCACAACTGTTCGAAAAATCGAAGGAAAAGTTACTCTTAGTCTTTAAACTTACCTTCTCTGCATTTAATTTCTGTAAAGTATCGGTACCTTTACATTTTCTTAGTGAAATCCAATCTTGGATCCTACATGTATACATTATCTTTTACCAATCCAAAAATGTGAGATCCATTTTATTAACGAACGACTATACTAATATAAGGTTTGTTTCCTTATTATCGCATTCCAGCAGTCCAGTTTCCTCCATATATGCATAGTTGTCATTTTGTACGCAATCGATTTTAGACTGCACATGATTGTTCTTATTTTCCCTCCTAAAGGATACTGCACATTTCAGATATTTAATTTCTAACTGGATAAGAAGTTTTAAGCCAAGATATATCTTTACTATCCGAGAAAATCAGAGAACTGTCATGTCATCTACTACTAAAAACAGATATCTGTCACCTTGCAATGTAAGGAAAAGAAGACAATTTTCTTGACATTTCAATTGTAATCCAATTTAGCGTTCCACGTTCTACGATTCTTGACATTTCACTTATAATCCAATGTTTCATTCTTGTGTGATAACAATTTATGTAGCCAACATCTTTAATACAGTTTAGCAGCACAAACCAATTTGCTCATGACAAGGCTTAAGACTACAGTCATTATTAAATGGCCCTACCATTATTATTGAAAACATACTAAAGATATTAAATGTAAAGAATTAACCAGGATGAGAAAACTTCCACAGTTGCTTTGTTTTTCTTTTCATCGCATGAGGGCATGTAATGAATATTATTTTCCTATTTCTTTTCAGAATGCGTTGATCTATGGAAAATTGTCTTTAAATCTGGATATACATGCGTAACTAATAATCAAATTTAATAAAGGTAATAAACGGTGTAATAAAAATAACGAGGTAATAATAAAATGACGGTGTAATAAAAATTTTTCTACTACAGTATACTCCCAATTAAACGGGGTTATATACTCAAGATGAGGTACACGCTTAATGCAAAATCACGATTAGTTTGGAGGTTGCTAAAAATAGAGGAAAAAGGGATACCTAAATTTTAATCAATAACAATTTCTGATGTATAACCACATGACATCCTTGTACGGAATATTAAATTATACGCATTTTTCCTGTATTTCATTTAAACTTATTGCATTGAGTTAAATCTACTTCGTCGATAGCGCATAAACCTTCAATAGAATAAATGCACTCTTTAAAATTCACTACATTTATTTATCATACGGACATTCTGGCGATAGGTTCACTTAACAGGGTTACATCTCATTCATTTCATAACTCAGAATGCACAAAAATTATATCATCTGAAGAATTATCTAATCTTTGCTACATGTTCTATTTAACTATTATTAGAAATCTAAAAAGATGTATAAAAGAAATTAAACAAATAAAAAAGAAACAGTTTGTAACAGAGTATTCAGCGCCCCTTACCTAATACGTATGCGATAGTCGTAAATATCCTCCTCTGTCCGAAACAAACTGGCGGCAATATTTGCTCATATTACGAAACACTTATTTCCTTGAATTTCATTAGAGCGATATTTCTCATTCTGTTAATTCTGTTCTCAGTTCGTAACAAGGTAAAACTACATAAAGTCTCGTAACATCTTCATTAAAAATTGAAAAATATAGAAAAAAATTACACCAAATAAAGTTAAAGCAATAAAAAAAATTCACAATTTGAAATTAGAGTTTGTATGCAAAAACAAGCAATTCCGCCAGTAGGCAACATGGCAGGTGCACAACTACATATTATAGCAGTCCTATATGGAACATTTCAACGTTCTGAGGCCACTTGTTTTCGAGTTATGCGAGATAAATACATATGTACAGACGCCACGAGAAAATCTCTTCTGAATCCATTTTAAATCAGTTTTATAATTCGTTTGGGGAAAAAGAATCCTTTATTCTGTCCTTACGTATGGATGTCAACCAAAAACATCGTTAACTTATATTCGATAACGTCCAAAAGGGAATTTTGTTTGAAATATGATACCCGGGATATTTCGTGATTACAATACTTCCTTTACTTCCCACAAGGAAGTAAAAATAAAGTTAGAAATTTTAGCTGTATTTTTTGGTAGTTTAATATGGAGAATAAGTTTAGTTAGCTACAGTGAGAAAATCATTTTTCAAAGCAAAAAGAAGGCACTGTAATTAACGGAAGAATAAAATTCATTATCAATGAAGTAACCGTGTTATAAGTGACCTTAATGGTTTTAAAGAATAAGTAAAAACAATTGTAGACTGTCGTTAACGGATTTCTCCTCTCTTGCCCTTTGTCTCATGTGTCTGTTGTGACTTATCTCATTTGTCTGCCAGTTAACATCAGAACAAACCCACGAAATTTATTCTGTCAAGGAGTGCAAGATTACGCCTGTCATTGGCAAGAGCCTTGTGCACCTTGCAGTGACAGCAACACTTACATAGATATACATAGTTCATTTCCGCCCCAATTTTGAAGAAAAGAACCCCAGGTCCGAGTGTCTTCCAACTCTCTTCCCCTATAGGCTACCTCTCGAAACGACGCTCGACTCGCCGCTTATTTAGAGTGTCTCTATGACGCGCAGACACTATATATTTATAAACATCGATGTCTTCTCAGTGATTCGAACCAGGGCACTTCGGTATCGTAGTAGGCTCCCCTAACCTCTATACCGTCCGCGCTGTGCTCCCTGTCTTCGCGGTGTAAGCGATTGCCCTTTAATCTTAATCGGAAGCCTGCAGTTCGAATCCCGGTTTCAACATTGCATATTTCCTCCTTCGAAAAGTCTAAGGAAGTCTGTGTAATTGCAAAAGAACTTGAAGAATATCACTGAGTTTAAGCTCGCACAAAATAATCTGATGTATAATTCTTGTTTTCAGACTCTCCTTTTTTAGATAGATCATTTTATAGATCGATGATGAACGAAGTTTCATTTTGTCACTCAGTAGATTGTCTTCTTATCCTTTCGAATAACCGAAAAGGCAACAATAAAGCCAAATTGTTTGAAATAGTATCATTGATTGCCTGAAAATCTTTGACAGTGAAGCAATCAGAACCAAAACTATACATAAAGAGGCATAATTTTTATAAAATTTTGAAGAATTAGCAAAATAGGGTTTAAATTACTCTTGTATTTTAATAGAATTTACTTTGAAAGAAAAGTCTGATATGTATACACGAGATTTTCATGTACAATGAAACAATTCAGTTTTTTAACATTAGTCAGTTATATGAGGTGGCATCAAAAAGTTCCGACACTAGGTCTGTTTATCTGTCGTACCTTGGCAGACTTTGTTCTTTTTGCTCCTGAATTAGCAGTCTGGGAACTAACTTAATAGCAACAGGGCTCATGTTCGAATCACACTCGAGGATTGCCTGCGCTGTTCCGCATGACGCACCGACAATGGCAGCAATGTTGCAGATTGTTCTCTGATGTTCCTTATATACAAGTTGCCGAATAATTTCGATATTTTCAAGTGTCGTTGAGGATCATCCTGTTCTCTGTCGTCTTTCAGTTATAGTCTTCAGATTCCGCGAGCCAGTCAGAACACCTACAACGACTCATTGCAGCTTCACTGTTTACTTGCCGAATCTTGTCAAGTGTGTCAATTTGTTCAGTTTTACACAGATTTTCACGATTGTTTTTGTTCTACTTTGCTGTGCATGATGAAGTCTCAGACGTGGTAATGCACGCACTAAGAATAGCCCCAGTTGCACAGCACAGTCCCTTGGCATATTGACTTACACTGCTCGACATTGAAAATGTAACACCAAGAAGGAGTGGTCAGAAAGTGATGAAATTTGGAAAAAAGACAGAGACAGCAAGTAGCAATAAGTGATCTTTATTTCAAAATCATAGTCAGAATACAGAGCGAGAATGGCGTTGGCTCAGTAGGATAAGTGATAAGTGACGGGAAGACGTGGGCACCATCCCTCTACCATTAGGATTAATCGGTGTAGCGCCACGTCCCCCATTATCTAGAGCAGACCATTGAGGCCTCATGGGTGACTCGCACGAGGCGCCCAGACGCAACTTCCAGACCATCCGACTTGCAGTCCGGCGAACCAGAAATTTCCTTCATGCCACCTGGGGGGAGACCCTAATCCAACGTGCCCGGGCCCAGTATTTATTATACATAAATACTTTACATGGCCGGGCAAGGGCAATTTCACATATGATTTGTTGATATACATTCTCTTTTAAATACTTGTGCTTTAACGTTTAATGACAAGTGGTGTGTACACATGAATACATGTATGCATTACATTCTATTCATGGTTTTGATACATACTATATACAATTATATACATTATAAGGGCATTAGTCTATATTTAGGTACACTGTTCACTACTTGCTTTCTACAGAGTTTTTATACTTGTTATTGTGCATTATCACTATCACTCCACACATTAGCATGTAACGTTTGTGACGTTGTATTGCATCCGCTTTATTTACGTAAGGATACGGCACTTTCTCTTTCGCTTCTGCACGACCTGATATACGTGCTCTACACAGTATGGAAGCTATAAACATTGTATATTCAGCATGTGATAGGTTCACTTTTGGGTGCACTAAAGACTGTTTACTTACTACGAAGTTGTTGCTTCGTCCAGCTTTACTATGCTACTATTTCGTCGTCGCTACGTCACCATACATTATCGTATAATTACACATTTGAGTTACACATGAATGCGGTTCTTTCAATTCACCTTCTGTTCGCACAACTTGCTCATTTTACTTGCCACTACTTGCTGTTCGTATTCTACGC
>KK118489.1:0-92921 GCA_000611955.2 Stegodyphus mimosarum
CAGAGAGGAGATAGAAAAGAATTAAATTAAAATAAACTTGGTTAGTTTAACTAAAACCTTACAAGGTTAACATGGAAAAAGTAAGACATCATTTTTTAGACAAAAAGTTTTTTTTAAGATATATCTAGAAGACTTTCTTTTGGTTCACAACCCAGTTGGTTATTCTACTGTTTGAGCAATTTGATTTTTAGGTATCAAATCTTACCTTGCCAAAGTTATTCTACTGTTTGAACTATTTGATTTTTTTAGGATCCCGTCACCTTCCATGGTGCCACTACTCTTTGAGCCATTTGATTTTTAGAATTTAATAAATATTCCCGTCAAATGTTATTTATTTACCTCTTTGAACCATTTTCGGTTACCTTCCATGGATAGGTTTTATTAGAAAATCCGTTTTGGAATTGTTTAAAATTCATCATTAAAGGGTTGGAACAAAGTGCCATACTATTCTTCAGATACATCAGATCCCAAACATGCTCCTCGACTGCCTTGACGAGTCCAAAAAATATTTTTGAGAAGCTCAGAAAAATTTTCTAAACCTTAAAAAAAAAACTTTTTGTCTAAAAAATGATGTCTCACTTTTTCCATTTTTCCATAGGTTAACATGGAAAAAGTAAGACATCATTTTTTAGACAAAAAAAATTTTTTTAAAGGTATATCTAGAAGATTTTCTGTCGGTTAACGACCCAGTTGGTTATTCTACTGTTTGAGCCATTTGATTTTTAGGAATCAAATCTTACCTTGCCAAAGTTATTCTACTGTTTGAACTATTTGATTTTTTTTCGGATCCCGTCACTTTCCATGGTACTTTTTGAGTCATTTGATTTTTAGAATTTAATTCTCGTCAGTAATCCCGTCAAATCTTATTTAATTACCTTCCATGGTACTCTTTGAGCCATTTGATTTTTAGAATTTAATTCTCGTCAGTAATCCCGTCAAATCTTATTTAATTACCTTCCATGGTACTCTTTGAGCCATTTTCGGTTACCTTCCATGGATATGTTTTAATAGAAAAGCCGTTTTGGAATTCTTTAAAATTCTTCATTAAAGTGTTGGAACAGAGTGCCATACTATAACCTTCCATGGTACTCTTTGAGTCATTTGATTTTTAGAATTTAATTCTCGTCAGTAATCCCGTCAAATCTTATTTAATTACCTTCCATGGTACTCTTTGAGCCATTTTCGGTTACCTTCCATGGATATGTTTTAATAGAAAAGTCGTTTTGGAATTCTTTAAAATTCTTCATTAAAGTGTTGGAACAGAGTGCCATACTATTCTTCAGATACATGGAACTTTTTTAAAAAGCACGTGGTAACCCAAACATGCTCCTTGACGAGTCCAAAAAATATTTTCGAGCAGCTCAGGAAACTTTTCTAAACCTTAAATAAAAAAAACCCTTTATGAGGTTCTTTATAGAAATATGGTAAAAGTGTATATTTTTCAATAGGCTCCTCAAAACAATTATATTTGTTTCTTAAACGTTTTATAATACTAGATTTACCAGCTCCTATTAAACCCTCCATGCAAATAATAGTCTTCATTGAATAAAGATGACTTGTCTTGGATTTTGAAGGATTCTACAACAGTGATATGCAATTTATCGTTAAAGATCTAGCCTATACCACCTTAGAAGGAACTTGTCGTGGAGTATTTGTTTTTAAACCACCCTTTCCTTGGCATTGTATGACGGACAAAGAAAAGAAAACAGCTGTATGGACCAGTAATTATTATCATGGCTTGTCATGGTATGAAGGAGAAATACCGTATTGTCATTTACCTTATATTCTACACATGTTGACTATTCATAAATTTCCAATTAATTGTCGAGGTAGAAATAAACAATCATTTTTGGAAAAATGGACAGGAAGACCTGTATATAATATTATGGGATTTAAAAAAAAATTGAAAAATATGATGAAAGGGTTTTATGCCCCAATCATACGAATGGATTCCGTCATTGTGCTTTACAAAAAGTTGTTCAATATAGTCATTATTTAAAAAATCATAGAGCTTAAAAAAACTTTTTGTCTAAAAAATGATGTCTTACTTTTCCCATGTTAACCTATGGAAAAGTGAAAAAAGTAAGACATCATTTTTTAGACAAAACCTTTTGTCTAAAAATGATGTCTCATTTTTTAGCATTTTCCTATAGGCTAACATGGGAAAAGTAAGACATCATTTTTTAGACAAAAAGTTTTTTTTAAGGTTTTTAAGCTCTTCTTGATTACCTTAAAAACAATTGAGATGGAAACCATTAAATATGCTTTCATTTCTTCAAATGCAAAAGACCCCATTCGTTGTGATTCTCTCGATGCAGGTATTGATTTTAAAAGTGCTCATGATTGTTTAATACCCGCAAGAGGAAGAGCACTTATTAAAACTGGTCTTCAATTCCAATTTCCAGAAGGTTACTTTGGTAAAATAGAAAGTCGATCAGGACTTTGTTGGAAACATGGAATAGAAACAGGAGCTGGTGTTATTGATGAATCGTATCGTGGTGAAATTGCTGTGATTCTTTACAACCATTCCGATGAAATTTTTAATATCAAGGCTGGCGATAGAATTGCACAAATGATTTTATTAAAATATGGAATGCATGTACCTGTAAAATGTCTTCCTGAAGAAATTTCAACTACCAAGAGAGGAGAAAAAGATTTTGGGTCAACGGGAGGATGTATTTCCTTCCTAACAAGATCCTAAACAGGAAGTTTGCATACTATAAAAGCTAAGCGCTTTAGAAGGGGAAAGGCCTCTGTGTGAGTTACAAGAAAGACCTCTGTGAGTGATCAGAAAGACCTGTGTAAGAAAGACCTCTGCGAGTGATCAGAAAGACCTGTGTAAGAAAGACCTCTGCGAGTAATCAGAAAGACCTCTGCGAGTGATCAGAAGGACTTGTGTAAGAAAGACCTCTGCGAGTGATCAGAAAGTCTTTTGTAAGAAAGACCTCTGCGAGTGACCAGAAAGACCTCTGCGAGTGATCAGAAAGACTTGTGTAAGAAAGACCTCTGCGAGTGATCAGAAAGACCTGTGTAAGAAAGACCTCTGCGAGTGATCAGAAAGACCTCTGCGAGTGACCTCTGTGATTGGTCATGGATAAGGTATGTGATGTGTTCCCTTCTAAACTAACTGACTCTGTAGACATGTTTTTAAAACTCTCGAGCTACGAGAATTTGGAAACTAAATTTAAAGATCGTTGTATTGCATTTATTCCCCACATACCAGCGAGTAAAAATAAATTGTATTATAAAAGAGTCGAAATATCTCATCTAATGATGCAGAATATTGAAAGAGCTCTTATAGATGCGAAAATCCCAAAGGACTGTAACGCATATAAATGGGCTAAAATTTATCAGAAACTCGTTTTACCAGTAGCAAAATTTGAACGAAAATATACAGATAAGAGAACCAGTTTTAGATTAAATCATGTTTTTTTAACAAAAAGTTTTTTTACGTTTGGTGTAAGGAAAACGAATGAAGGAGAAGTCCATATTTATCAAACCACCCAGAGTCCCTTAGTATATTATGAGAGTAAAATGTCTCTCCCACAACGAACTTTTAAACCGGGAGATGAACTGAAATTTAATAAATATATTATGCAGCCGAACAAAGTGTACCTCATACCATCTGGTAGAACGCACATCATTTTATCAACTCAAAAGTCTCTGTTTGCTGTCAACTGTTGTCCAGCAACTTTAGTGAAGGATTTGAAAAAAGAACTAAACATTAAATTTAGAAATCCCGTTAGCAGTACTCAACCATCTTATGTGGATCCCTGCAAACCACCTCAGACACCCTACTTGGACGATATAGTGAGGTGGAAATCCGAGACAAAAATTGCTAAACTCTTTGACAAGTCAGAAGAAGAGTTTTTAGACTTTTTAAGTGATCAAAAGAAGGAATTTAAAATACCAAAGAAGGTTCCATATGTAATTTCAGCGGAAAAGAAAGAATCTTTTGTGTTGATGGATAAGTCTTATGTGTTGGTAGAACCAACAACAGAGAATGCATACATGTTAATACAACCAGCAGAATTAACGCAGCCAGCAGATGGACAATTAATAAAGCCAGAAGAACCAGCAGAATTAATGCAGCCAGCAGATGGACAATTAATAAACATACAGCCAGGAGAACCAGCAGAATTAATGCTGCCAGCAGATGGACAATTAATAAACATACAGCCAGAAGAACCAGCAGAATTAATGCTGCCAGCCGATGGACAATTAACGCAACCAGCAGAATTAATGCAGCCAGCAGAATTAACGCAGTCAGCAGAGGGAAAATTAATAAACATGCAGTCAGAAGACGAACCATTAATGCAACCAGCAGAGGGAAAATTAATAAACATGCAGCCAGAAGAACCAGCAGAATTAATACAGCCAGCAGAGGGAAAATTATTAAACATGCAGCTAGAAGAACCAGCAGAATTAATGCGGCCAGCAGACGGACAATTAATAAACATGCAGCCAGAAGACGAACAATTAATGCGGCCAGCAGAATTAACGCGGCCAGCAAATGGACAATTAACGCAGCCAGCAGATATGCAACAAGACTTGTTTATGGATGATTGGTTTATGGATGACTGGTTTATACAACCACCAACAGATATGCGGCCAGCAGAATCAACAATGTCAGGGCAGCCAACAGAATCAACAATGCAGTAACCAGAATCAACAATGCGGCCACCAAAATCAACAGTGCGTCCACCAGAATCAACAATGTGGTTACCAGAATCAACAAATATGTGGCCAGCATATATACAGCCATCAAAAATATGTGGCCACCATATATACAGCCATCAACAATGCCTATAGACATGCCAGAGACATTGAATCAAACAGACTTGGACATTTTAGTAAATATGTTAGAGCAATATGATGTATCTTTGGACGATTCTACACTTCCACAAACAGAAAAAGATTTATATAATGAATTTTTAAATTTGGCATCTTCTTTTGTATAAAATATTTCTTTGTGTATTTAATAAAAAAAATTTTTTTTTGGACTTTTGTGTAATTATTTTGTTTTTTAAGGTGTAAATATTTTTCCATGATTAACTCTTTGTGCGTGACAAAAATTTAACTCTTTGTGTATAAACATTTTTCCATGATTAACTCTTTATGTATAAACATTTTCTTTCATGATTAACTCTTTGTGTATGACAAAAATTTAACTTTTTGTGTATAAACATGACAAAAATTTAACTCTTTGTGTATAAACATGACAAAAATTTAACTCTTTGTGTATAAACATTTTCTTTCACCTCATTCTTTGTGTACAAACATTTTCTTTCATATTGTCTCCCCCTCTTTGTGTATAAACATTTTCTTTCATTCTTTCCCTTTAAAAAAATACATTTTCATGTTAAATAAAAATGTATTTTTTTAAAGGGAAAGAATTAATGATTATACCAGGTAGTGTCAAATGGAGTTTGTGTGTTTTCAAGATGGGTGCCGGTATTCGAATACTTTTTTGACAGGCTGTATAATTCATGCTCTTTCAGATAACAAGCTTTTTGCTTAGCATAAGCCAAAAACAGCATATCATCTGCTTCCTTTTGAGGATTTACATTTAATTTAGAACTTATTTTGTGTATGGTACTTGGATGAGGCAAAATCAAATTACCAGATTGTCGGACAAATTTATATGCTTGGGGAGATAACAAATAAAACATAGAAGCTAAAAGTAAGGAATTTGTGAAAGATTTCATCAAGTTGATTATAATGTCAATCGAATTCATTAACTCTTTAGTTTTTAACATTTCAATATGATCAAGTATTTCATGAATGTCATTAATATTACTTACTTTTATAGGTAACATATTATACTTGTTACTGATCTGGGTCAGTGACTTATTTTGTAATGATACAGATAATAAAAGATCTGTAGTAATGAGAACTGCATAAAGCAATTTCACACATCCGTCACTGTATTCCAAATTCAAAAACATCAAGATGTTTTCTTTATGTACAATGTTCCAAAATGTAGAAAACTTGTATTTTGCACAACATGATAAAAGTTCATTAAAATCTGAAAAAGTTCTCAGTTTATTATATTCAGCAGCTGATATTTTAGTATCAGCAATAGCTTTCATGACGCAGTTTGCTTCTCTTTTCATTTTCTTCTCATCAGGAGTTTCTCTGGAACTAGATGCCTGTGAAGACAGATACGATGGACAGCCGTTAAATATGGTAGGAAAAGCACCTTCCTTGAGTCTTGGTCTTTCCAATGAAGCTTTAATAATCTTTCCAGTTTCTTCATTGAAAGCCGATGCTTCCCAGATGATATCCTCAGGCTGAAAATGTTTATGGCACACCTGTTAAGTGAAAGAAAGACATCAGGTAGCTAATTTCTTAAACCAACAAACTATCAAACAAGATTATATCACTTTCCTTGCAAATAAAAACAATTTCAAATAGTAAATGCTTATGGCAGTTTAAATTTTAAATGCATATAAAGAAATTAAAAATTTCTTTCCAATATTTAAGGATCAGTTAACACTGCATATAAAACATTTAATAAAGAATCTGATCTTGTTAACACATGACCTCCCACCAGGTCTTTGGCTCAAAGAGCAACGAGCTTCAAAGTATTATTTCCACTTGATTGTTTGTAAATGAAATGTAATTTGTTGCTTCAATAAATAGAAAGGTATAGACTGAAACCTATGTATACATGTTGATGGGAGGTAAAAATTACAGCTTGTAGAAAGAAAGTTTTCATACCAGAGTAAGAGTATTCTACCAAACATTTACTGAATCTTAAATTAATTAGGCTAAAACAAAGCTCTGAAATACCTACCCGAGAATATGGAGTTACTGAGAAGTCTTTCCTAGGTATGTTTCTTAGCCACTTCTCTCTAAGAGCATCATTTTTGGGAAATGAAAATATGTGCATCTTTTCACTACCTTTGTAATTTCCTTGACAACCAGTTACACAGCATTTAAAGGGTATATTTCCTGTAAAAAAGTACAAAGATCAGTTATATAAATACTAAATACTATAACAATTTAAATTTGCACATTCAAAACATTGCATAATTATACAATTGAACTTCGATACACCAAAACCAACAGGAACAGAGGAGAATTTCAAATGTAATTGAAAATTTGAGTGAACAAGACTTTCAGAAAGTCGAACCTGAAGAACACGTAAGCTTATATAAAGATATCTATTATTATACTGAAATTATTGCTCACATCAATGATGATAATTTTGGTATTTAAATCATGTTGCAATAATGAAATGAAAATTTTATCAAACTTCAGGTTAATCATGTTTAGAATATTGAACAGAAAAATATAAATTTAAAATCTGAAGAGACACATTGTTTGGTAAACTAAAAGTTATTTACGGGACGTTAAAATTAATTTACTGCTCGAATACTTAAATACATTGTATGCAAATACATAGCATAAATTTAAAAGCTGCAAAATATACATCTTTCATGAGTGATGTTAATATATAAACTAAATTCACAATAAAAATAAAGAAATTTTTTACTAGTCTAATTTTTGAAATATCGAATGTTTTGATCACATTAACTCAAAATTTCCCCATTCTCATTTATACTTAAGTATATACTACACACTCACATATTTAGTGTGCATACATTTGTTAATTGATGCATGTAATTTAAGTAGATTTATTGTATATCATAGGTTTACTTTGAATTACATTTTTAGAAATTGTTAAACTGTATATAAATGAGATTAGGTTAAATATTCGTAAAACAATAATGAAATAATAGCAGAAACTTTTATAACAGATTATACATAACATTACATATTGCACACATAAAATGAAACTTCAGTGTAGCACTGTTGTAAATATAATAAATCACTTTCCTTAAGCAGCTCAAATGAAGCTTTAATCAACTAAAACAGCACATAAAACAATTGTTACATTGTAAGAACAATATTTAAACTAACAATGACTGTTGCCATTCTATGTAATATAATTTTAGTGCTGCCAACAATATTAAATATTCAGCTAAACAAAATATATTAAGTAACTTCAGAAATTAAATTAATAATAATGGCTAATCTACTAATTTAATTCAGAAACACTTACAGTGTACAGAATACGAAGATAAACATAATAGGTATATGTGTTCTTAGCAATTAATACTTAATTTAATTCAACATTAGTACTAACAAGCGTTTATTTCAATTAAAAAATATAAAATTACATTACAATAAATACGAACTTACCGAGTATTTCTGTTGCTCACAAGCACGTGCTAGGGTTCCACTTTATATCACGCGGCAAAAGCAATGGCTTCCCACTTGAGAATCCAGTTTGATGCAAACCTCGAGAACATCACGTGGGCCTACTAGCTTTGACATCACACTCAATTCTGCGACCTGTCCGTGGGCTTTGTATATCTAGGAGGCAATGGCTCAGGCAACCTTCTGTTAGGAGGTGTTGGCTAAGGCCTTGTGTCTTTCGAGACGGTGTTGCCTCGGCTGTCACCCACATGACGTCATGCGCATGTGGCATACTTTTCTCCCTGCACTACGCATCGCTCTTGAGCCACCCCTGTAACGTGACCCTTCAAAGCGTCGTATTTGAATTCAGTTTACCAAAGGCAAAGGTATTTTGTACCAGCTATCAGGTGGTTGCAACTGGTATCGTCGCACTTGAATTCGGCCCTGAGATTATCACTGTTATTAATTCATATAATATGTTTTTCACTGAAAACTCTATTATTGTTCTTTATCTCGTTCATAACGTGTTCTCTAGTTGTGTTTTCCAGGATGGTAAATATGATCTGTCGTTATTGGATTGGTATGTGAAATCAGTGTGGTTTAAAATATTTAATAGAAATGTTGTTACTGTCTTCTATTTTTTCATTTTGGGACTTGTTTCATATAGGAAGAAATTTCATGTGCCTTTGCGATATTTTCCCGCCAAATTAGATAGCGCTCAAACTTGCAAATTCAGCGGAGGGGAAAATTTTGACATTGCATTTCTTTACTCTTTCTAGAACGCTTTCAAAAGGAAGAAGGCTTTGCGATCATTGTGTTAAATTTAAAAGTTTCCTACATAGTCCTGCGAACTATTAATGGGAAATATTTCCCTTCAGAGTGCAGGAAAATTTCTGGGTAGGGTGAAAATTCCAACGATCCATTCTCGCGCGTTAGTTGAAAAGCATAAATAGTTCAGGTGCATTCAAGTTTACGTTTTGACTTGCCTGGAATATTTTATCAAATTATAAGTACGTCTTGTATATATAATCATTATAACGTTCCAAAAAAGAAACATTCTTTAAGTGTATAATATTTTTGCAAAACTGAGTTAATAATAGCGTTTGGTGTTAGTTATGACATGATGTTAGTGAAAATTTATTTAAACTATAAAATTATTATCGTTAATGCAAAGCATTATTAAAGCAACTTATGCAGGTAAGTAAATGGAAGTAATGAACATGCATGAAATATTTGAGGAAATGTTTTTGTAATGTCTGTGAACATGTTTGTTTGCCAAATTATATGTTTGCCTGTTTACTAGGTTATTTTTTATCAATTTCTTTTCCAAAGTATATAAACAATCGCATGTAAATGTTTTTTTTTTACCCATTTATACTGTGCATTAGCTGTAACAATGGTTTAAAAAATAGGAAGTTTACTAATAAAAGAAGTGAGTGAATGGTGTAGAAAGTTCTAATCCCTTTAAAATTTCTTTAGTTTGCAACATAATTTCTATAAATAAGATATATTTTTTGTTTATTTATGTGAAATCTCCCACCCAAAATTCAGATATGATCAAACTTCAATGTTTAATCGTTTAATTGTACATACCTGAAGCGTGATTTTTAAATTAAAAACTCAAAATTAAATAATTATACACATGTAAGACCTAATGCCCAAAGTAAACTAAATAGATGAAAGTACAGTTCTGAAGCTTGCTCCCGGATGCAAAATGATTTACAGAATGTTATTTAATAGGAATACTACAATATTGAAAATTATAATGTTGGTTTCTTTTAAAAATTGGAGTTATGAGTGATGAGATCCTCTTGTCTAACATCATTTGTCATTTCTGAATATTTTCAGAGCTTTCCTTCCTTTTGCGTTGTGGAGAAACCGGCAGACTTTACATTTCTTATGTATATTTTTAAAGCGTTTCTTTTCTAAAGCTTTCTGTGATATAATGCCATTTCTTTAAATACAGTTTACATTTTTATGTTTTTCTTGCTCTCTCATTCTTTCCTTTTTTTTTTTTTGAATAAATTTTTATCTCTTTTTCCTTTTTTTATATCTTAAAATTTTTACTTCTTTCTTTCTCTTCATACGTTTCTTCTTTTCTTTTTTGTCTCACTTTTTTTAACCCCCAAAACTTAGGTAGCTTTTGTGGGTAATCTAATATAAAGTTAGTATCCATCAGTAATTGGTACAAGCTCAAATTTATTATGTTACAAATTAAGAGCTCCTTTTACAGTCAAGCCCACGAGCAGCCGAGCGGTAAAGTCACTGAGCACTGGTAGTTCTGTCTGAGGTTCAAATCTCGCGAACGGGCTGGGTGCATGGGCATTTTTATGATTTTTCTCATATGTGACATGTGTACGAGCCAGGTTCCCTTAGAAAGTCCTCCACAAAGGCATCTATCCCCTTAGGCAGATAGCCCTCAAGGCTTTGCTGTAATCACATAAACCAAACCTTTTACAGTTAATCATTCAGTGAATGTTCCAATGTGTCAAAACAATATTTAATATGGACCTTTCCCAAAAAAGGAAACGCTCTCTGTGTTCTGCATTTTCATTAGAGAGACACAAGGAGCATTTATTAATTTTACTTAAGTATGGGTACTTCAAATCATCAGTTGCATGTTCCTGATGAAAAAAAGGCCCTATATCTATCTAATATCTATCTACAAGAATATTAACCTCAGGTTTAGAACAAAGCTATAAAAGTTTCCCATTCATCATTTAAATTTTCAGAGGGTCACAAGGTAGGATCAAAAGATCCCCATTGGTATTATTTGGTATTATCTTAGTTTTTAAAAGTTTTTAAAAATCTTTATTGAATTTTAGTTTTAAAAACCTAAAATGTTTTACTAAGAAATTAGGGATCTTTATTGATAATATATTTTTATTCTTCATTTTGAATGGTTTTGCATATTACGTAAAACTACGAGTCTGTCTTTTTCACATTGTTCTGAAGCTGTCCAGATGGTATAGTGGTTAGGGGGGCCTGACTGCAATACTCAAGGGCCCGGGTTCGATTCCCGGAGAAGGCGTGGATGTAAAATCGTCTGTCCCTTCATAGGAAGTAAGGGTGGCTGCCTGTTAAAATGGCCACTTCTGCCCTTAGCAGTGCGCAGTGCCCACCATTGGGGGGGGGGGAACTTTGTTCTGAAAGCCTATTTTATCTTGTGATTATCATTTACAACAGATTCAGTGAGTTTTTGTATTTTAAAAAATATAACTGCATTCTGTCAGTTTATTGGCTACTCTTCTGTTATCATGACCAGATTTAGAAATGTATGTATATATTTTTTCGACCAAAGTTGTCAACATGTACTTTTTTTTCTTCTTGCAACTTTTCATATTGCACCTACAAATGCTTTTGCTAACACACAGTTTCATATTCTGTCTGTTTTCACCTAATTGAAGGTGATATGAAATGCTTATTTTTTGGAGAATACAACACCTTTCTCATTCTTTGGTAAATAAAAAATTGACATTCTAAAAGAAGATAGAAAATATGATAGAAATAAGTAGTAATATCCTGTTGAGATTTCTTCTTGCGATGGGCAGACTATAAAGGGTTGTAATTGCACTGCCGGGCATTTGTAGACAATGACGTACATTGATAATTTAAAAAATTAATATTTAATATTTTTAATAGTATTAAAAAATAAATTTATCATTTATTTATTTTCGTTTAAATATTTTTTTTAATTTGCATGTGATCATATTATTTTCCTCCCAAAACATGGTATAATTAAAAATATTAGAATGTCCTGTAAATTTTAATTTTACAATTATAAAAGTTTAAAATAATGTAATACAGAATTATATTCAGCAATACTTTTTTCGAACTCGGAAATAATTTGACATTCATCATCCTCACCGTGAAATATGGTAGCTGGCAGTAAGCCAAGCATTTTTTGAAGCATCTGGAGATGCAGTCTCCCACGATCTTGTGATGCTCCGCAAAGCAGATTTTATGCTAAAATATTTAAAAAATTCTTGAATAGTCTTGGCATTATCCAATAAATTTAACATGGATTTTAATGTGCTTCTTTATATTTGCATTTCAGTTCACGGTTTGTTCGAATACTATAGGCTGAATGATGGACACACAGTTTGGAAGGAAGAATAATACAGATAACATTATGTTTCACTAAAACCCTCTATGAGCTGAACAGTTGTCTGCAATCAGAACGATTTTTGCGTCATTTGGTAAATCAACCAAATTCAAATGTTGTCGAACCTCGGGTATGAAATGATTTTTCAAACAAGGCAATTCATTGACACTTGTTTCATCCATGCTGTTTTATTTGCACGATATAAAACAGGGAAAATCTTTCCTTCTTTAACTGCTGGAGGTCTTGTAAATTTTACGATTACAAAAAGTTTACACTTCTGCATTCCTACAGCATCTGCGCATGCTAAAATTATTAGTCTCGCTTTGCAATCTTTGACAGCAGTTGGAGCCTTTTCACTAGTGGTTGCCGAGGTATTTTGTGGTACATATTTTCGGAAATGATCAGTTTCATCAGTGTTGTAAATTTGTTCTGGAGATAACTTTTCACTATAAATGAGTTCAGTGAATTCATCTACAAATAGTTCAGCAGCTTCAATATTAGTTGAAGCTTTTTGACCTGAAATTTTTTATTGCCTTATACCTTGGCAATTTTTAAATTTGGTTAACAAACTTGTTGAATATGTGCACTCGCCTTTTAAGATCATTTTTTCATGAAATATTTTGGCTTGAGCCATTAGCACTGGACCCGTCAATGGCACGCCCTCGCTGCGATGCTGTCTGACCTATTCAATCATCACTTGATTGTCACGTTTAGAATAACGAATAATTTTTCTGTTATTCACTGCGAGTGGGGTGTCGGAATCCCTAAAAAATTCAAAAATGTATTTTTTCTTTTTTCTTATGTCATATACAGTTGACCTTCCAATATCATATTCCTCACATAATTTTGAGACAGGTAATACACCTTTATCCATTGTTTCAGCATTTACACTTTTTGTTTAATGGACATCGAAACATACTTTCACTTTGTGGATCCTGTTGCAGCTTCAGAATTAGAAACTTTTCGACATAGCATCTTCAATTATGTCAAACTTTAATTTTCATAAAATTGCTGTAATAATTACAACTTGTGAAAAATAACATGCTGAATCAAATCAGAAAATAAAGGAACAGTGCAGTCTGCTGCATTAACTGAAATTTTTGAATTTTGTGTGCCCCTTTGCCTTGCAGGCACTATTATGCGTACCAACATCCATGCCTTCTGTGGAATTTATACCGAGGCCAAGTCAACGTCACTAAACCAGCTAGGTGGTATGGAAGAGGGGTAAGAGATTCTGGAATCCATTCCCCATACTGTTCCTTAACAAAATTTGGACATAGTGGACAAATTCTCACATTTACATGTAAGGTGCTTGATGACTTATTTGATGATAAGCCTAACTCTTTTCCTTTTTACCAAGATAAAATTAATATGCCTGATCTGACTTCAAATTAGAAGGAATAATAATGATAACAACAAAGACTTTATTCCGAAAACTATAAAAGGAAATTATATTCCTATACTACCAGAACTCTAAAATGGTATTGACAAATGATCGTGTTAGGAAAAGAAAGGCTTAAAGTAGATGTTCGTTCAAATACCTGTGCATTTCTTTTCTGATAGCCATGTAATTTATTTACTTGTGTCAAGAGTTCATGTCCATAGAATTCTGTCATCTGTAATTAATGAATGGAACAATTACTTGAATTCTTACTTCTGAAATTCTGTATTTTTATTTGATTGTTTTTTGATTTAATAAAGTCACCATTCTTTTCATGAAATTGTATATATCAGTAGAGTTGCCATTCCTATCTCTAGCTCACTCCAACATTTAGTTGTGGTGCTAATTGGTACTGTGTTATCCAATAAGTGCAAATGAGTTCTGTCAAATAATCATAAGTTCATTCAATAAATAATACGTAATTTAAAAAATGTGCCCATGGTTATCCTTTTTTCTTTTGTTCAAACTACAGCTTTTTCTTTATTTTTAAATGTGATGCACTTTTCTCATTAGAACTGTACTTATTTTCTCCTCTCTTTACATTTTTAGTTGCTTATCTCATATAAATAATTCAGTTGAGAACTAGGTGGTAAGTTATGTATTAAGTTAACACTTTTTCAGTTTTGTAATATTCTGAGCTTCTCAATAATATTTTGAAATTCAGGATGAAGATTAAGAACCCTAGGTATTTTATGAATGACTTAGATCAGAGGTTCCCAACCTCCAGTTCGCTTTACAAGGAAAATATTTCAAATGCGCTTTTCCATAATAGTTAATTTTACCAAATATTAAAATGCTGTTACATATTATCTATCTGTGTTATCCATCTATTAAGAATTGCAAAGTAGAAGTGAATTAAAATCACCATCAAATGTAGTAAAAGTTGTTTATTGAAAATTTTTTAATGAGCACAAAATCAATAAGAAGTAAAAAAGTTTATGAGATGGTTGAGGCTGGTAGAGTTTAATAATTTGTTTATTTTGGTTTTCAATTTTGTTAAATTAAGTCACAAATTGCTACCTACTGTCTAAGAAAATTGCAAATTGCTACCTACTGTCTAATTTAGTGAACCCATGCTTAGCTAAATATGATGAAGCAATAAAAATTTTCTGTATTCTTGCCAGTTATCCAGTTAGTATTAATGTTTTAAAGCCTCTCTCTGTATTTATTTTGAATTTACTTTTAATTCTTTGTTAGCTAATAAATTCTGTGAGTTGTTCTTCTAAATTTTAAAATTTCATTATTCTGCTATATCTGAATTTGTGATGGTCTGCAGTGCCCTTTTTCTGCTTTCTTGACCTTTTGGGCTCCGGAGTGCATCAGCATATGTCCTGGGCAAGTGGTCAGCTTGTTGCAGGACCCTCGGTGTTTAGTCTCCAAGCGAACTTGGTACTCATTTTATCAACCCACTTACGGAATGAAAGGCTGAGTCAACCTTGCCCAGCCCAGGGATCGAACCCCGGACCTGTGGTGCAGTTGTGCGACACGCTTGCCACTACTCAACTTGGTATATTCATACAGTGGTGGCTCGTAATAAGCACTGTGGAACTGCAGCAGCCCCCATTTCCACTTATTATTACTTTTAATATTTAATATAATGAGCCGTTTTTTCTTTATACTTCTACAATATATAATCCTTAAACTTAATGTCAGTAGCCATCCTCCAGTTCATAAAAAAGGTACGAAAGTCTTTGTATGGAACTGCGGGCTTCGCAGTTCCAACGGTGTGGTGTTTGGTTGATCTGCGCATGCGCGCACAGAAAGCAGCACTTGAACCACCCAGCGAGAAGAGCACTGTCGCTCTTTCAGTGACGAAATTCTGGAAACGTAATTCTTTTTTACTTCGCGCGTGTGGTATTTTTTGTTTTGCACATGCCCACTTGGGAAGCAGCGTACGAGGCCGAGAGAAGAGCGCTGTCGCTCTTGCAGTACCAAATCTGGAGTGCCGTTTTGGAGGTTTTGTTTTTTACTCCGCGTGTACTGTGTTAAAAAAAATCATACCATATTCTTGGTTAGATTATTTTTCAGCTATTCTATTTGATTCATTTTTTTCGGTTCTTTTATTTTACAGAAAACTTTAACCATGTTCTTGCATCCTCAAGTAATAAATTCTGTGACTGTAAGTGAACTTCAAGAGCTTTCGTTTTCACATGTGTCTCTCCATGAGAAAATTACAATTAAGAAAAGAGGTCGTTCAACAACTGATATTCTAATATGTCAGCCAGACATAAGAAACAAGAAATATATTCGTAGTTTCAATTCTGAATGGTACCAACGGAAAAATTGGCTTTGTGGTTGTCAAGTAAAAAATGCTCTGTTTTGCTTCCCGTACTTGCTGTTTGGAGTTGAAGTAACGTGGACAAAATACGGTTTCAGAAATATAAACAAAATGAAAGGAAACACTGAAATGCATGAGAAGTCAAAGAAGCATGTTGATAATGTAATTTCACTGCACTTTTAGGAACCGTTAGTATTAAGGAGAAACTTAGTAAGGGATACAGACTTTCAGTCAATGAGCATAACTTAGAGGTTAAAAAGAAGCGTGAAATTTTGTGCAAAATAATAGACTGTATTTTCTTTTGTGGAAACTTTGAAACTTCTATACGTGGACATGATGAAAAAGACGATTCAATAAGTCCAAGGGTATTTAGAGGATTAGTAAATTTTACTTCTAAATTAGATTCAGATTTGAAGAATCACTTAGAAACTAGTGCAGTCTTCAAAGGTGTTTCTAAGACCATTCACAACGAGATACTTGACTGCCTCTTTCAAATATATCACGAGGAGATAAGGAATGAAATTAGAAAACTTGTAGCTTTAATGGTTGATGACACAACAAATGTTTCGGAACACACTTAAATGGTCCTTGTTCTTAAATGGTCGAATGTATTGAATGGAGAAATATTTGAACGTTTCTGGAGATTCTTTATTCCAGAAAATCAAACTGCAGATGGCATATCAAAATGTATTTTAGAACAACTGGACATAATCCTTCAGGGAAATGAACAAAAATTCATAGCTCAGACATTTGATGGTGCAAATGTCATGAAAGGCAAAAAAGCTGGAGTTCAAGCAAAAATAAAAGCAGTTTATACTGATGCGCATTTCATTCACTGTTATGCACATCAACTTAATTTAATAATGAGAAATGCAGTAAGTATTTCACGAAACGGAAAAATATTTTTGTCTAACATTCTGGCTATTCCAATGTTCTTTTCAAGATCACCGCAACGTGTGTCCATTCTAAAGAAGCATATGGCCGTTAGCATTCCATGTTCCTTCCTCTACAAGGTGGAACTTCAGCATACGGACCATAATCACAGTTCATGAAAATTTGCAACCTTTAAAAAATTGCATTACTGAAATTCAGTCAACATCAAATGCAGATTAAACTATTGCAGAGACAACAGGAATTTCAAAATATCTAAATGATGATAATTTCAAGTTTTGGTTAGAGCTTTTTTATCAGATTATGCTTCATGTTAAAATAATTATAACCAAATGCAATCCAGAGAAATTAGTGTGTTTAAAGTTAATGAATATACACAAATATCAAAACTGCTATTTTAGAATTAAGAAACTCAAAGTACTGTGAGAATTCTTCAAAGACACTGATGGCAGAAGCTAAGGAAATATGTGACTTTATAGGTATTGATATAATGGAAAGACATTCTTCCACTAAACACTTAGCAGCTGCTAAATTGTTCAAGCTTCTCTAGTTTTAGGAAAGAACATGCTGCAGAATAAATAATACTGACCACTGAAGCATATCCAATGACTGACAAATAAAAGTTTGAAACTGAACTAAAAGTATTTTATTGTAGGTCTGATATTCATGAATACTGCAAATTAATTGAGCTACTGAAATTTATCTTGGAAAATAATCCAGATGATGTTCTTAGTGAAAGTACGAAACTGATAAAAATTCTCTTGACAGTTCCATCAGACGCAGAACGCTGCTTTTTAACATTGAAAAGAATAAAAACTTTTCTAAGAAGCACTATGAATTCAGAGAGACTAAATACGCTTGCAATGCTTTCAACAGAGAAAAATTTCCTCAATTGTCATCCAGAGATCATGGAGAAAATTATTGATCTTTTCGTGCAAATTAAAACAAGAAGAATGGATTTCATTTTTAAATGAACAGATAAAGATTTGACTGCAACAATTTAGGTTAAAGTAATTAAGAAGTGTTTAATTTTTCTCTTATAAGATTTCATGGAAGTTTCAAAATAAATTTTCTTTTTATACATGTTTTTTTCCATTTACACAATTTTAAAACAAGAGTTAAAATTTTTTGTAACAGCACCCCCACTAATTTTAGCTACGAGCCACCACTGTATTCATATTTAAAATATCCTAGAAGCGCTAAATAAAATTAGCATGAAGAAAGTCTAAATGTTGACTGTAAATAAATAAATCTGTTTTGCAGGGACTTTTAATTATATGGAAAAGCTGCTGTGTTCACCTATAACTAGATCTCTTTTGCACAGAAGATTTTCTGCAGAAGCAGTTATGTTTTTTGTTTTAATTATATTCAACTCATCACTTTACAGTTGTAAATTGACTTCATAAAATATTTTAAACCAGTTTATCGAATAAGTGATGTAATTTTTGGATGTAATTATATTTTTGGCCAATGTTTCATCTTTGCTTTTGAGGAAATCAGTACTGACTCAAATAAATTGGAAAAAAGATTCGGACAAAATACTTTTTTTACTCTTCACTTTTATGCTGTATGTAATTGTAGTGTCTGGTACTTCCTTCCCCTATCATGTTCAAGGGGAAAATGTTAGGAACTCCCTCTGGTGATTGATTGAGTTGGACCTTGGACAGTCTAGAAGTAATTGCATGATAGCCACAGGCATGCAGCTGTATGTATAGGTGCACTGTATAGCTGAAGTACACTTCTAAAGATAGGCATATTAACTTCAAATGTAAGTTTGTAAATGATAATTCTATATTATGTGAAAAGTAAATTAAATGCTTAGAGAAAAGTTTCCAAGTGCCTCCTTCCTTTTGGGGCAAAAAAGGAATAAACAAAATGAACTAGAGATTACAGTATGAAGCAACATATGCAGATATTCATTCAGACTTTTCGCACTCAAATGCTGATGATGTAAATAATTCAATGTACAGTGAGTGCAACTGTTACTGCTTATTTGTGCTGCAGCACCATCAGTAGCAGCTAACAAAATATTATGAAAAGGAAGGACTTTTTCTTCGAAAAACTTATTCATACCGTTAATTATCGATTGTCCCTTTGTATCGGTTTTCAAATTTCTAGTAAATAATTACTTTTAACAGGTTTTTTCTTTTATGAATTGAATGTAAAATAAGAATAATGCTTTGTTATTTGATAGTTGAATGGATACTAACGTTATTATTTTTCATCCACTCATCATTCACATAATGATACTTCAACATCTTTAGCTATTTTATCTATTGTTTTCGCTGAATTATTACGCAGAGGAATTTATCTCATGATATCTGATTGCGTTTTATCACAAAAAACAACTTTTATTACCTCTTTGACTGCTGGCCATATTAATTCATGGTAAATTGTGTATTATTTTCTTGCTTTTGCAATTAACTCTGAAATATTATATTAAGCTAGCAATCCACCATCTTTTTGTTCAGAAGACAGTGCCAGAAAAGTTTGATATAGTTAACTGTTTAAATATTTGTTACCAAGTCCTTGAAAATAGGATAAATATTTCGCCTCTGTCTTTAAAATTCATGCATTTTATTCAAATTCTTTTCTAGTTTAGAAGGCTTCATGGCTTCATTTGAAAATAATTTTGTCAAATTAAATACATAGGTAATCAATGGCTTCCAAGAGAATGTGTAAATCCCTATTTTAAATACCGAGTACTGTACTGTTGGCATTTCTTCCTAAATATTTTACAAGATAAATTTAAAACTGGTTTCACAATTTGCTTTGCACAAATCACTGTCTGTTAAACTAAGCCACTTAATAAACTCAAAAGCTTAAAATGGATGTGATTTTAATAAGCAGTGGGTACTGTATATCAAGATTTTATCCACTAATATTTTAGCGGCAACATTTCATAATATGCACTGCAGACATTTAATTACATTTTTCACTTTAAAATCATTTTAAAGGTCATATAAAATTAATTAAAAAATTAGTAGATTTTTTTTTTTTTTTTTGATCTTGTAATATAGTCATAAGCTTGCATTACATATAAATAAGTTTAATAAGATGTTTATTATTAAAATCATTATGAAATGTTTTGAAAGTTTTACGTTCATGTTAGGACTAAAGTAAATTTTATAATTTCATGTAGAATAAATCAGTTGTAGAGTTGAAATTGTTCATGCTAATTTTTGACTAGGTATAATCAGTTCTGATGATCTGGCTGAAAAACAATTTCTTGAGGTTTTTATTTAAGCTTAAATGATGAAGTTGTTCTGGATTTTTAAGATGAGTTTTTATATATGATTCAAAGAAATTTTGAACATTTTTTTTTTAAATGAACATTTGTTTTGATCAGAGATTATTTTGAAGCATAGACTAAATTATACTGTAAGTAATCTGCCAACCATTGGCTGTAATTTGTATCAAAATTGATTTATTTATTTTGTTCAGTTCAATGTTACAATTTTTATTTTCAAGATCTTTTAATTGTAAAATGTCAACAGTATGTTTTATGATGTGGACACTAAAAATAACATATTTGTTATGTGGAATGATGGATTAAAAATTTAGATTTGGTATTATCTTCGGAAATGCGCAACTCCCCAAATCCTGCTAATTTGTAATGGTGTACCCCCTATGTTAAAAAATATATACATAAGTGGTTTCAGAGCTTTACTTTTCTATATGAGGTTTTAAATAATTATTAATTATTTTTATTTTCTGTTTTAGGCCAGGTGGATGGCCTGTATCTGGACCAAAGATAAATGGAACTTCTACATACTATGAAATAAGTATATGCCATCCTCTTAACTATACGAAATTATCTCTTAGCCAAGGATGCCCAAAAAGTTCCATTTGCCAAATTTCAGGTGCAAAAGCTGTTAGTTTTGGAAAGGCCATTGAAAGTCTGTCTGATTATGCAATTTCTGACAATGGTGATACTGGTTTTTCCCTTTATGTTCGAACTAGGGAATTGTGTGGTTCAAGTGGAGTATATCAGGCTACCATAAATTTTGCATGTGGGCCGAATCTCGGAGCACCAGAACTTATATTATGGAGTGATTGTCAAGTGAAGTTTTTCTGGAGAACTTCAGCTGCTTGCATCAACAAACCTAAATCTCGTCAAGTTCCTTGTTATGTCATTGATAATGAAGGCAATAAGCGAGATTTGTCTCAGCTGATTTTAAGGAAAGGAGGCTATTCTGTACTAATTTTTTTATCAAATCGTTTGCATTTTAGGATTAATATATGTTCTGAGATATTTGGTGATGAAAGTTGTGGTTCAAACTCCTCAGCGTGCAGAGTTTATTGGAATGAACATTTATCATTTGGAAAACCACATGGACGTCTTCAGTACACCCACGAAGAACTAATATTGTCTTA
This sequence comes from Stegodyphus mimosarum, assembly GCA_000611955.2. NCBI lineage: Eukaryota > Metazoa > Arthropoda > Arachnida > Araneae > Eresidae > Stegodyphus > Stegodyphus mimosarum. The sequence continues at coordinate 21,301 of KK118489.1, forward strand.
TTCAACAGATGAAATCTATTCAAAGCCACCTAAAGGATGTACTCTCAAACCAAAGACAACTATCAAATTTCGATGCCCTCGGAGAACTAAAAGTTTATTTCCTGTGCTCCATTCCATATCAAACTGTCAGTATGAGATTATTTGGGCCACTGAATATGCTTGTCCTGAAAACTTATTAAAAGGAAGTGTGGAAACTTGTCAGTTTGCAGCTGAATCTAATGGGGTTGAAATAGATTTGAGCCCTTTGATAAAAAGGCCTGCTTTTAATATTGCCAGTAGTTCTGGAAATTCTACATTTGCTTTAAGTGTTTGTGTTGGACTTCAAAATTTTACTTGCAGTGGTAAAAATTGGAACTCAACATCTGTTTGTGCAAATGGAACAATAAATTCATCTGTGATAATAGGTACCACAGAAGGATCAGATCTTAGATATGTAGATGATGAAGTGATTTTAACTTATCCTGGACGAGAATCATGTGATAATTATACAGAGCAGTCATCTGTAATAAAGTTTCGTTGTGATTCTGGTGCTAGTAATAATGGCAATGGGGTGCCTTATCATATATCATCAGATTCTTGCATTCATACATTTGAATGGAAAACCAAACATGCATGTTTGAAACCTTCATTAGACTCTACACTTTTAAAATGGACAAAGCACTGTTCTGTCCGTTTTAAAAACAAAACAATCAATCTTAAAAATTTATTTAAAGATAAATGGGTTGGTGAAGTGTGGGAAGCCATTGATGGAAGAAATATAAGTCATAAAGATAATGCTAAATATTACTTGAATGTTTGTGGCCAGGTGGCATATATAAGTAACTTAAGTGGTTGTGGTCAAGGTTCTTCTGCTTGTGTTCTGGATAGCAGTGGTAAATATTTGAATTTAGGAAACTTTACTTCACCACCAATTTATGATATTATTTCACATTCTGTCTTATTGACTTATACTGGTGGAAGCCCTTGTAAAAATGGAAAACAGTGGTTATCAACTATAAACTTTTTTTGCCGAGTTGGGGACCGTGTTTCTAGACCAATATTGGTGCATATAGATGAGTCAGAATGCCACTATAAATTTGAATGGCACACTGCTAAAGCTTGCCCAAGAGGCTTTATTGAGGGTGCTAACTGTAAAATACATGATGATAATATAGGTATTAATTATGATCTCTCACCTCTTAAACATAAAGTATACAAAGTTGATACTGAATCTCACAAATTCTCTATTCGCATTTGTGATTCAGTGCATGGTACTTACCAGCAGGATGAAATGAATTCTTCATCATGGATTATTTCCTTTTTTGATTTGTATTATCATAATGGGATTATTGATTCACGTCGTAATTTTGGTTACCCATTGCAAGATAGAGCTGAAATATTTTACATTTGCGATTGCAGTGCTGGAAATGGAAGTCCCCAGTTTGTTATGCGTGATGGAGTTTCTTACATTTTTCATTGGTATACTAATTTACTTTGCACTAACTCTTCGACTGAGTGCATGGTTCAAGATCCATTTTCTCATTTAATTTATGATCTCTCAGGATTATCTATATATGAGAGCAGTTGGGCACGTGTTGTAAATCAAGATAATAAAGAAAGCAAGATCTATTTGAGTATTTGCCGATCTCTCACTGAGCCTTTAATTTGTGATTCAAGTGCTGCTGCATGTATGGTTGAAAAGGTTGGGGAGGAAGAGAAGGTTATTGTATCTAATTTGGGGCAGCCAGTTAGTCTTCCAGTTTTAGAGAGTCCTGGTCATCTTATTCTCGAGTATACTAATGGAAATCCTTGTACTAAATGTAATGAAAATATTACTTATTCAACAGTAATACATTTATTGTGTGCAAAGGATAAAGTGGAGCAAAATGATTTACAATTTTTAAGTAAAGTTGGTGCTTGTGAATATGCTTTTTTGTGGAGAACTAAAGCTGCTTGTCCGACTAGTGTTTCACGATATTTTGAAAGTTGCCAATTAAGTGATCCTGATTCTGGTTTTACTTTTGATTTGACACCTCTTTGGAAAGTCAATGAGCCATATACAGTAAAAACAGACTTTAATACTACATTCCAGCTTAATATATGTGGTAAAGTTGAATCAGGATGTTTGTCCTCTAATGGCAAACAGCCATCAGAAAATGTAAGTGCCTGTGAAATTGATTCAGAAGGATCTGTAACATATTTAGCTGTATCAGATTCATATTTTCTTAGCTATTCTACTGGGAGAGATATTTCAATTACCTACAAGTATTTTGATAAACATTCCGAAGAAGGTGTGATAATAAAGTTTCCATGTCATAACACAACAGCAGATCCGCATCTGAAATTCATAATGTATGATGATAAGAATAGACAGTATATTTTTGAGATGAAGACAGCTTTGACCTGTATCCATTCACACTTTGATTGCAGTGTAGTTGATCAGTATGGAAATGAATATGATTTAAGTCCTCTTACAAAGTATAGTGAAGGTAATTGGGAGGTTGCTGATAGTAGGTCAAACTATTCGCATTTAAGGTATCATATAAATATCTGTCAACCCTTGAAGAAAGTCAATGCTTATAAATGTCCTACTGGCTCTTCAGGAGCTTGCCAAACTAATGTTCTTCAAAATGGAAGTATAGGTCATGATCTTGGGTCACAGATGAGTGAACCTCTGGTGAATGATAAAGGTATCATAGTTCTTCGTTATACCCATGGTTCCTATTGTAATAATGGTCAATTTAAACGTAGTACAACAGTAAATTTTTTCTGTTCTGGAGAACACGAAGACCTAAAATTTATCAGAGAAACTCCAGAATGTGAATATATTTTCTCACTGGGAACTCCTGTTGTGTGCCCTATTCAAAACAGTGTTGGTGGTGCTTGCACAATTAAAGACCCTTTCTTTGGATATGTTTTTGATTTAAATCCTCTGAAGAATAAAAATAATTACAATTTAACTGTAGGTGAATATAACTTTTATTTCAATGTTTGTGACAAATTAAACGGCTTCAAGAATGCATGTATAAATTCAAGTGCTTGTCAAACAAAACTTAAAGAACCTTCATTTTCAAAAAGCTTCGGTCTACCAAATGATCATCTTGTTTATGGAAATGGGGTACTTACTCTCGAATATACATCAGATGCAAACTATTGTCATGGACAATACAACAGCTCTATAAGAATTACATTTACGTGTCATCAAGCTCTTGAAATTGGACCATACTTTGTTTCAGAAACTGAAGATTGTACATTCTTATTTGAATGGCCTACTGTACATGCATGCCCACCATTTAATGTTGTAGAATGTTCTGTTATAGGTGATAATGGTGCTTATTATGATTTAAGCAGATTATCTCTACCCAATAAAAATTATTATGTTAAACATCCTTTATATGAAAAATATTTTGTAATTAATGTATGCCGTAGTTTGGTGCCTGCACTAGATTCTGTTTGTCCTTATACTTCTGGCTCTTGTTTAGTTGATATTTCAAATCATTCTGGTGATGTACCAGTAAATCTTGGCACAATTAGTCAAGGGCCATATATAGATAATGGTAAGCTAAAAATAAACTATACTTCAGGAGATCCTTGTGATGCAGAAGGAACAGAAACTGAAAGATTCATGCAGACAGTTATTGAATTTATTTGTGATCACAAGACCATAGATAGCAAACCAGAATTTCTAGGAAGCAATGGGTGTACTTACTATTTTGATTGGCATACCGTATATGCTTGTGAAAATGAACCACCAAAGGTTGGTGGTAATTGCACTGTCGAAGACCCTTTTACTGGGTATTTGTTTAATTTCTCATCATTAAAAAACCATGGATTATTCAGGTATGAAAAAGATAATCACCGATATTACCTCAGTGTATGTGGTAGTGATGATATTAGTCCATGTGGTGTTGATTCTGGCATGTGTCAAGAAATATTAACTGACACAAAGCAGCATTGGAGTGGTGGAAAGTCTAACAGTTACTTGATATACAGAAATGGAATTATATTTTTAAATTACAGTAATGGTGACTTATGCCATAATGGTCGATTTACACGAAACACATTGATAGAATTTCATTGTGGGCATGGAATAGGTGAACCTCAATTTTTGCATGAAACCCACAACTGTACCTATTTTTTTAGTTGGAAAACTGAACTTGCTTGCCAAACACTGTTACATTGTGCTATAAAAAATGGAAGCCAGTGTTATGATCTCACAAGCATAGCAGCTACACCTCATCTTGCAGAATCTAGTGTTTTAAATGATACTGCTTCATATTACATAAGCATTTGTAACTCATTACAGAAACTACCGGGACTTTTATGTCCTCCAGGAGCTGCAATTTGTCGGGTTCAGAATGATGGTTCTACAGAAGTAAGTGTCTACAATATTCCTAAAAATTTAAAATATTGGATTATACTTTTCACTGATTTATTGCATTATAATGTAGGCTGACAGTTCTGTTTAGCTGTTAACATATTTAATTGTACATATTTTGATAGCATAAAAGCATTTTCATTTTACAAAAAATGCTAAAGTTAGAAATGTAATAATGATCACACAGGAGCAGGTGAACCCAGATTAACTTATACAGAACTTTGACAAAATCTCCAGCATTATCCTTGACCTTTTACCTCTGCTATTCTCAGAATGGTATATTTATAATGACATCATTAACTTCAGATTTGTCAATGTCAATTATGGAATAGTGGATGGCATGCATAATTCAGTACAAAGACTGAGATCCAGAATCGTCTCAACTTCGGCAGTATCCAGATTTCAGATCATCAGTTTAAATCTAATAAGATGAAATGTAGAAATGTTAGCATTGGGGCTTTGCTTATGGTTTAAGTCATCTAGAAGAATGCAAAGTCTTCCTCCAATAAGGTACAGCACTACAGGTGGTGTGGCTGCACTATGAGGCAAAATTCCTAGAATTTGAAGCAATGAGCAACAAAAATTAGGGATGGTAAAATTTTCAGAATTTATTAGAGGCCCTGATCTGCAGAATTTAAATGTGGCAAAATTTTGATAACTTAGGAGGTGCCAGGCAATAGAATCTAGGACCCACAGAGACTGCATTGGGCAGCAAAATGCCAAAACACATATCCATTTCACAACCGTTCCAAGTAATTTGGCTGTCATCAATATAAAAAAAAGCTTTGAGATTCACAAAAAGTGCTGGAGTTAGAAATTTGATTATGGTCACAAATGTGCAGGTGAATACAAATTAACTTATACATAACTTCGACATAATCTCCAGCGTTATCCATGATCCTTTACTTAGAATATTCTGAGAATGGTAACTTTATAATGAAATCACAACTTCAGATTTGTTGATATCAAGGATGATCCAGAATCGATGCTATGTGTAATACAGGGGAAAGATGCTATGTGTAATACAGGGGAAAGAGATCTAGAATTGTCTTACTTTCAACGATTTCAGATCATTAGTTTAAATCTGATAAGACAAATATGTATAGTTGGACCATCTCCAATGCAACCTTGGCTGCCATTCGGCCAAAACACTAGACTCGTCCAAAAGGGGTATTATTACTTGATGCGACATGAAAGGTTAAGTGAAAGTCTTCTCTTCTCCAGAAAGAGAGAATTTATATTCTCGAGGGAAATGAAGTCTGCATTCTTCCATCCTATTTTGAGAATAATTCTGTCCGAATGGTACATGTGTGTTTGCGCTCATAATTGTGGATGAGGCGGTCGAGTTAAGTAGACATGTCAGCGTTGGGGCTTGGGTTATTATTTAAGTTAGACTGAAGAATGCACCCCTCAACTAAGCAGGCACTAAAGCAGTTGCAGCTGCATTGGGCAGTGAAACTTTTAGAATTTACAGAAGCACTAATCAGCAAAAATCAGGGATGGTAAAATTTTCCTAATTTATTAGAGGTATTGATCTGAAGAATTTTAAGGCCAGTAAAATTTTTAGAATTTAGGGATTTGCCAGGCAGCAGAATCTAGGACCCACAAAGACTGCACTAAGCAGCAAAATGCTAAAATATGTAAACCACTCAAGTGATTCTGGCCAGCATCAGTACAAAATCGGTTAATGTACTCTTATCGGCTGCTGCAATCTCCCTAGCCAGCAAGTATTTGAAGGTGATATGCAGACATCTCATTCGGGAGAAAAAATACACTTATGCACATCTGCTTCCTTTTGTTAAGTATTATAGAGTACAAAGTCTGAGATCCAGACTCATTGGGACTTCAGCAATTCCGCATTTGGGATTTTTCCAGATATTAGATCATCAATTTAAATCTATTTAGATGGCATGCAGAAATTATAAAATTAAAATTCCAAATCATGATTTATGAAATAATGAGTATTTATGATCTAAGGGTATCACAACTTAAAAAAAAAGGCTTAATATTTGTTTACTTTATTAAAGTTTCTTTCAACGTAAGTTGTTTCAGTTGCTTCGTTTTTCATGCCAATACTTTTTTGTTTAATTCTATAAACAAACTTAATTTCTTGTGCCGAGAATTCCGACTAAATTGCCAATCAGTTTTTTTTTTTTTCGTTTTTAGTAACCTCTCTGTCACTTTCTTCATTATCAGCAGCGTTATTTTCTGGATCTAGAACCATGCTACAGATTTCACCGTTCGCTAATTGATCGATGATTTGGGCATTGTCATCGCAATGAAAAACTGCTGTTATATCGTCTTTATTTATTACTGCTTCTCCACATTTCTTAACAAAATCCATTAATTGGAAAATCTCACCTTGGCAATATCCGAAATCCTTCCAAATTCAAGGCTATCATCTTCATCATCCTCACCATGAAATTATTGTAGCTAGCCATAAATTATGCCAAGTATTTCTTAAAGTACCTGGAGACACGTCGTCCCACGATCTTATGATGCAGATTTTATGTTAAAATATTTCAAAAGCTCTTGAATAGTCTTGCCATTGTTCAAGAAATTTAGCATGGATTTTAAAAATGGTACTTTATATTTGCATTTAATTGCGCACACCTTCCGATATCCATAGTCTGAATGCTTCTCCTGTTAAAAGGCATAGACTCGCACCTGCCTCTTAAGTTCCAGCCTCCGCGTGAAGGACATACGTCTCAATCTTTTAAAATTGCTATTTTTCACTGACTGTGCCAAACTATCTTCTATTCAAGTTCAACTGAAAAGTGACCTTCTTTGCCCTGTTATCAATCTGTTCGTTGAAAATTAGAAAAAAGAATAAAAAAAGAAAAAGTTGAACACCTTTCTCCTTTTTTTCCTTATTTTAGGTCAGCATTATTTTACTTCATGATCTCTTTACTTTCAGTTATTCTCATCACCGTATTGTAACTTTCATTAAAACTAAATATTCTACCTATGCACCACCACCCAATGCCCAACTTGCTATGATGTGTTTGGCGCATGTTAAATTTTTAGTCTCTCTTTGGAAACTTTGACACCAGTTGGAACCTTTTCTGTAGAGGTTGCTGAGGTATTTCGCAGTACATATTCCCAGCAAAGACCACTTTCATCAGAGTTGTAAATTTGGTTCTGGAGATAACTTTTTATTATTAATGAGTTCACCGAATTCATCTGCAAATAGTTCAGCAGCTTGAGTATCAGCGGAAGCATTTTTACCTGAAATTTTAAAATGCCTTATGTGGCGATTTTAAAATTTGGTTAACCAACCTGTCGAATATGTGCACTCAGTTTTTCAGTTCATTTCTTGATGAAATATTTTGGCTTGAGCCATTACCATTGGACCCGTCAATGGCACGCCCTTCCTTACAGCGCTGTCAAACCCATCCAATCATTACTTTGTCATGATCGTCACTTTTAGCATAACGAACAATTTTTCTGTTATTCATTGCAAGTGGGGTGTCGGAATCCACAAAAAATTCAAGATCTGTTTTCTTTTTTCTTATGTCATATACTGTTGACTTTCCAATGCCATACTCATTGCATAATTTTGAGATGGATATGCTTTTATCCAATTTTTGAAGCAATCCCACTTTTTGTTTAATGAACATCGAAACATGCTTTTGCTTTGTATATCCTGTTGCAGCTCTAGAATTCGAAACTCTTTTCAATATAGTCGAAAGTTCAAGCTTTAATTTTTATAAAACTGCTGTAATAATAACACTTTAATAATAAGCTGTAATAATAACACACAAAAGTAATAAGCTGGATCAAATTAGAAGATTAAGGGACAGCACAATCTGCTATGTTTACTGAAGAGAATGGTAGTGAATAATGTAGGTAGGGAGTATTTGGCCTGACGGCCTTGACTACTCTATTAATAACCCCTGATGGGTGAGCTTTGTGAAGAAATCTTGAATTCCATGATGTAGGAAAATTATTTCCCGTAACCCTGTTACAGGAGAAAAAGTGGCTCTATCTATAAGCTGTAGAAGTCACGATTGTTCGGGTGAAGCGATGATAGTACGATGATAAAGCAATTTTTGAAAACATCAATAGGCGTGGCATAATCGATTATTAGGTGATGATGGAGGCAAATTATAGATGAACAGTTAAAGCAATTAATATATACAAGTCCCGATTATTTAAAATTTTGTTTAAAAACGAAATAAACACACTGGTAACATCGTCTAATCACATGTAGCTCGGGAGTCGCATGACACGAAGTTCAAATATTTTCACAGATATTTCTAAAATTTATGGAAATAAACACATTATTTGAGATGAAAACACACTAATATAAAGTAGAAAAATAACTTAATAAATGTAAAAAATCTTGGTTAAATAGTAGTAAATAAAAAATGAAGTACTAATCAAGTTCTTAGCCTGCTTGCTTAGGCAGTCAGAACAAGCGATGAGAAAGTATTTATATGTAATACATGAGTTTTTTTTTTCATTTGTTGTTGTGAAAGATGGTTCTGGGTCTTTTTACACTTTGTATAATTTTATGGTCTTATTACCGAGTTGTCTGATGATATTATTAGCATGGAAATCACAATGATTATGGAATTTTTTAGCCAGCTTTTTAATCTCATCATTAACAGAGTTGATATTGATGCTGTGATGGATAACACTATTTCATACATACCAAGGCGAATTTGAAATTATTCTGAGGTGGTTGTTTTGTTGTTGTTGTAACTTTAAACGATTTGTATTTGCAGTCGCTGCCTATGCAGGAGCTGCATAGAGAAAGATCGGACGAATTGCTTAGAGATAAAGTAATCTTTTGGTGGCTTGTTGAAGTTTAGAGCATTTATTAATTTATTAATATTAACGTAATTTATGCATTACCAAGAAATGCATTAAAGCGCCATGAATGCTTTATTTGCCTTTTCTTTAACAATTGCAATATGTTGCCTGAAGGTGAGCCTTTTATCAAGGTGAATTTCAAGATATTTAATATGAGGCTCTACTTCATGGGAATATTATTAATGTTGCTATTAGCAGGATTTCCTTGAGTTAATTTTTTAGAGAATATAACAAGAGTAGATTTTGTTGGTAATTTTAATCTTCTAGTTTTCAAATCAGTTATTAATTGCATTGGTGGCTTCCTGTAATTTGATGAGAACAAGATGAGGGTTGAGAGATTTACGGAGTATTACTGTGTCATCAGTGTAGCATGCAGTTAATGCACAGTTCACCGATGGCAGGTCATTTATAAAACTGTTGAAAAGAGTCGGCGAGATAATTGCCCTTGGGGCGGGAGGTTCCCGCAGAAATTTTTCTAGCTATGGATAGATGATTTTTAATTCTCGTTTGAAAAGTTCTATTTTGCAGGAAGTCAGTGATGAGAAGAATTAACTCATCTGGAAATTTGTTATTTATCAGTTTGATAAGGAGGGCATCATGCCACTCCTTACCAAAAGTTTTCTCAACATCAAGAAGTAGTGCCGCGATGGTTTCTTTTTTATTCATACTTTCGCTAATGAATTGAACTAATCTGGCTCTTTGATGTGTTTTGGAAAAATTTTCCTGAAACCGAACTGATGATCTCTGAGAATATTGCAAGAAGGAATGAAATGCTGTAATCTTAGAATAATTTTCTCGAAAATCTTTACTGGGGCTGGAAGGAGACTGATAGGTCTGTAGTTGTTAGTATCTGAGGCATCTTTCCTGATTTTTTAATTACAATTATAATTGCGTATTTCCACTGCTCTGAAAAACACATAGATGGAGACAGGCAATAATGATGTTGGTGAGGAGCACAATTCCTTTTTTGGGAATATTTTTAAGGGCTTTATTGCTGATTTTTTAGGATGAAGCTTTTTAATGATTTCGGAAATTTCTTTAGGTGAGGTAGGATAATTAGTAGCATTAGTATGAGAAAGTATGAAATTATTGTCTTGGTTGAACATAAGGCTATCAGTAGAAGAGGGTTGATTTTGAATTGATTTTCATAAGCTTCAGCAAAAGTTTCTGTAATATCCTCAGTTTTGTGGATGATATTGTTATTGATTTTTATGGGTCCAACTTTGTCATCTGGCATTCTGAGAGCCTTGGTAATTTTCCATACAGAGTGATCAACGTGAGAGAGGCTCATAACAAATCTCTGTGAGTTATCGTCTCTGTGTTCTTTAATGGCATTTTTAAATTCTCTATGGGCAGTGTTAGATCCTGGGGTCTTGAGTATGGTTTAAAGTCTTTCTTAGTTTATTTTTGATGTTGATTTTCCTCCTTATGAAGGCAGGCAGGGTGAAATTTTCGTTTTGAATTGTAGTTTTTGAGCAGTTGAGAGCTGTCTGAATATTTCTGTTGAAGTTATGAATAGCATCATTTATTTCTTTTCTGTTGTTGAGGGGAACTTAGGCAGAAAGGTTATTATTAAGATCATAAGAGAAGTTGTCCCAATTTATTTTAGCGTTGATAGGAGGGAGCCCATGTCTTAGGCCATTCAGACTGAAATAAATGGCCAGTTAGATGGTCAGATGACAGGTCATTATTGGCATATAAGTAAGGAATTAGAGGAATATTAATGTTCAGAGCAATATCCAGAATATCTGGAGATCCATGAGTAGAGGTGGGGATCCTTGTTGGTTCATTTGGTGCATGGATGTTGATATTGGGGGGGGGGAGAACGTACGAATTTAGTGTAATACCATCCAAATTATTGGTGTGGGATTTCCAGTTGCTGTATTTGGAGTTTAGATCACCTGCAATAATGGTGGGTCAGTTGAAATTAATGATTAAATCTAGATGTTGGGTGTCCAGAGGCGTGGATGGTGGCTTATAAACAGATATTAAGAGATATTCTATGTTTTTACTTTTAAAGCTGCATGTGCAGGCTTCTAAACTTCTGAAGGAGTGGAAATAAACTACATTTTAAATATCTTTTAGTGAGGATAGCAGTGCCTCCTCCTCTGTTAGTAGCTCTGTTGCTGCGAAAACAGTCGAAATTTGCTATTCGAAAGTTATCGGTGGAGCGTAGGTGGGTTTTGTTTAGAAGAGCGATGTCTATACCATACCTATTGATATAATCTTTAATCTCTAATTCCTTAGAATCACTAAGTATATTTTTAGTCTAGATTAATATGGTCCGCTATACATTATTAGCTATGTACCATGAGATCGGAGACGAAAGACACGTTGTTCTGGTAAATTATCGCGTACTGAGAGAATTAAGATTGAATTGCATTAGTTATTTATTATACTTACGTCTACTTCTTGCACACACTTAAGGCTAATCTGAGCTCTTAATAAATAAACTCCCACATTATACTTGAGGCACATCGAGGGACGGCACTAGGTACCTCTTGATGCAGTCTCTGCGGTTTCTGAATTCTGCTACAAAGCGTCTCCCTAAGTTCTTGCCGCCCCTAAACTCTGGACCCCAATGCCTTCTGTAAATTATGAAAATTTTGTCATCCCTTAAATTTGCCGCTGAGTGCTTCTGTAAATTCCAAAAATTTTTCTTCCGTAAATTTTGCCCCCCTATGCGGCCATACGAGCTTGGACGCCGATTCTGGGTTTATGTGAATAACATGCCAGTTATTCTTAATTCAAATAGCACTAAATGCAATCTTTTGGTCTATGAGTTTCATTAACAAAAGCAATTTTTAGTGTATGAAAAGAAATTTTTTTAAATTTTTCATCGTCAACTATTTTAGCACATTTAACTTAAATCTATAAACATCGTCAAGTGTAATAATGTCAGCATAAAAGTTTGCCATAGTCCTTGTCATTTAATTAATAACAAAAAAATTTAGACATCGCTGCATGAGTCATTACTCATGGATGTCAATTGTGATGTGTTGATAAGCATGCGGTGATAAAAGCAAAATATTATAAATAATAATTTTCCAAGTTGTCATCAGGGATATAAAATACTAGTAGGTGTAAAATCAACGATGTTCCTGTGTAGAATGTTTCGTTTTGAGATGTATGCGAAGCAGCTATGCAGGTACAGAGCCAAATTATGCATCTCACAAATTTATGCTAAAATGATTGTTTCTTCAATAACAAGGGTATTTATTTAGTGACTAACTGAAATTAAGAATTGGCACTCTCCACATGTTTTATTATAGGAGGAAAAAATAAAATGCTCATGCGTAAAGCATACCAAAAAAAAAAGTTCTTTGTGCCTTTGAGGTCCGGATTTTAGATCATTCCGGATATTGGACGTCCGGATCTCGGACTTTGTACTGTATTCTCTATTTCTAGAGTTGTAAGTTTTTTCTTTTTCTTTTCTTTTTTTTTTTTTAAGGATTTTATTTCATTATTTTTTAGCTGGTGGTCTGATGTTTGAATATTGGACAGCTGAATTTCAGACTTTGTACTTTATTGGAAATCATATGTTTACAAATGGATGGTTGTTGTTTCTTGAGTTTAGGATATAAATTATGATCACTAACTATGTTTTAAGTCTAAAGAGTAAGAAAGGTAGTATGGCTGTTCCAAGGATTATGAATAGCATTTGCAGTTTGTCCATCTTTAATTCCTTTAAAGAATCATTCCATAATAAAAAAATTCTGCGATGAGCATGAATTTACATATTTGGAGTTCTCATTCATTTTATTAGGATGTATAGAAAAATTTGTCACCAAACAAAGCCTGATAGAATTTAACTGCCTAGATATCCAATTTTTCTCAAGCAATTTGCAAAATTTCAATCTGTGTTCATGTAAGATTGCAAATTATACACAGCAGTATTGTAGCTAGGATTTAAGTTCTGAGGGGAAGCTGTGGCTTTTATCTAAAACCGATGTTTTTGTAACTATTCTGTTTACCTGTTTACTCGTACAAACTAGAATTTTAGTTTTGGAGGAGGATGCAGACAAGTTCTATGAGTAAAAGATTGTGCAAAATATGCAGAATTACAATAAAATTGTATACAAGCAATTAATAAATAATAAAAAGAAATGCAGCACAATGTAAAATAGATAAAAGTCACTGTGTAACTAAATGAAAACAAATGTGTATGTAAAATTGCTGCAATACTAAAATATCATTGATAGCAGATCCAAAATGAAGAATTTTAAATGCTTTTTGCAAAAGCTATAATTATTAAGTATGAATAAAATATACAGATGCTTCTTCTCATTGCTGTAGTATATTATTTCAAATCTTTTAGCATTTAGTGCCATTGATGAATGATAAATGTTTGATTTGCTTTTCATTAACAAATTCAATCTCAGTTTAATGCAAATTTGTGACTAAAAAAAGGAGAAAAAAGTAGTTCTTAGATTCAGTATAAGTGATTGGATAAAGCAGGACAAGTATTAAATGCCTACCTTGTTGTCAGATTGTAGGATTGAAAAAAAGAAGTTATGCATAGAATCACATTATGTATTAAAGAGTGTATGAATTACTAAAATTGATAAATACTATTTTATAACATATTTAAGTAGTTCATTTAAGGCATTTTGCTTAGTTAAGGTATTATAATTATTTTCTTAAATATTTGTGCACCTTTGTCTTTGAAAAAATAGGCAAAACTATGCAATTTGTTTAAGAAAATAGTTTTAGAAATACAATGTCATTATTAATTTCTGTCATAACCAGCTGTTAAGCCATTTTGATGGTAACCAAAACTGCATAATCCAGTGCAAAGTCTGAAATCTGGATGTCCAAATCCAGACCTCTGGACTACCACAATTTTTTCTTAAAAATTTTTTGCGAAAAGAGAGAGAGAGAATTAGGTGAAAGTAGCATCCTGCTTTAGCGTATGCTTCATGCATATGCAGTAGACATTTTTACATAATAAAGTGTATGAAGGCCGAGTTTAATTTCACTATGGCACTACAAAGCACATTATGTTGAACAAATGCAGTCATTTATTAGAATAAATCTGCATGATATATAATTTAACTCAATAGCTGCCTTTTTGCTTGGCATACATCTCAAACTGAAACACTTTACTAAATTTCATTGCTGATTTACACTTACTGAATAACTTGTGATCATGATGCCAACTTGGCAAATCATTTTTGATTATTTTTGGTTTTATTACAGCATGACTATCAAGTCATGGCAGCTTGAGAAATGACTCACTCAGTGCTGTCTAAAACATCTTTAAATACTGTAGTTGAATGCCAACAGCATGGTAACCTTTTATGTTGACATTACGTTTAGTAAAGTTTACAGACTTCAGCTTACTGTGCTATGAAGTGTAGAGTGTGTTCATGAGAAGAAATTTGATAATGAATTCTTCCCATATGGAAAAAATAGATTTTTGTAAAAGATATTCATAGGCCAAAAAATTACATTTAGTGCTGTTTGAAGTAAGAATACTAATTTATTGTTCCAATAAGCCTTAAGTATACATAGGAATTTATTTGAGACTTAGATAATCCTTAAGCATATGTGAGGAACATACAAAAGTATAATAAGTGATATACTGATAACCATATACAGCAGATGCTAGCTTATCTTTATGATGATCAATTTTGACTCCTTAATTACTGTATGCAGAATTCTTGAATGTCATGTCCCCTTTGGGCATATCTTCATTGAGCTGGAAACGGGCTTTGCGCAACATATTGGTGATATGAGTTCGGATAAGGATCTTTATAATGATACTGCTATGGCTGAAAATTTAAATATATGAAATTATCACACATGTTGTGACACAGAGGAGAAGGGACAGCAATACATGTTAAAAATTTATAGCAACCATGCTTAGTTATCGGAGACAAAAATATGGGCTTGAAAATATTTGTTTTTTCTGTAATTCTTCCAGAATTCGGTAATGCACACTTCAGTGCAATATGTATTCTAACAGATGTTAAGCTCGCTTAAAGTATGCTCAAGGAATGTTGTGGGTGATTTAAATGCAAAACATATTGATTGGGGATGTAGAGGGTTCAAATGCTAGTGCACAAATATTGCATGAATTCATTAATAATTTTCTCATTGTACGGCATGTACAGATGCAGTACACTTACTGGCCAGTCAGTCTTCAATACTCTCAAACTGAAACACTTTACTAAAGTGTTCATTGCTGATTTACACTTACTGAATAACTTGTGATCACGATGCCAACTTGGCAAATCATTTTTTATTATTTTTGGTTTTATTACAGCATGACTATCAAGTCAAGACTATGAAGTAATTACTAATATTTCTATTCCTATGGCACTAGAAGTTAAAATGAAACTTGTTTCTGATCAAGTACTTGTTACAGCATCCTTAGGAATCACTAAGATAGTGTAGTCTAACATTAAAGTACTGATTCAATTTTGCTTCACATTATCATCAGAAAAAAACCTGCCTCAAATTAATGCAATTAAAACTAAACATTATGTAAATTAAAACTATCGGTGAATTTAATCAGAATATTCTGAAAGCATATAATGACACCACTACTATGATTAAAAACACAAATTTTTATAGAGACCTCCCAGCAGCATCAGGGAGTCAATTAAAGAATGAAATCATATGCTATAAACATGGCGTCAAATTTGGGACCTGGAAATTATAAGAAGCATAAACAGGCACAACTGAAAAATTAAAATACTCATAAAGGATTTTTCTGCTGAATCTAAAGAAAAAAAAATGCTAACTTCTGTACAAATGATGGTTTGCTTTGGCTGCATTTAAAAAAATCTGAAAAAAAAAAAAAAAATTGGCTTGTAACAGTTACACTAATAACACAACAGCTTTTTTTGCTGCAATGAAAAGCTGAAGTTTTTGCTAAGCATCTGGAATCTCTTTTCTCTCAATAGAGATCCGATGGGTTTTAATTTTAAGAGCACTGGGTAAAATTATGTTTAGAGTTGTTTACATGCTCTGACTGCTATAAACATACCTAAATTAATTTCATCCTTAGAAATTTAAAATATTATCAAATATCTGAATACTGAGAAGGCGCTAGTATTAGATTGAGGGGTGAACCTTATGTTAAAAAATCTCCCACGAATCACTATAAGTAAATTAACCGGCATCTTTAACACCTGCCTTGTAAATAATTTTTTCACTGACCCATGGAAGAGAGCAAAGATATCTTTATTACTTGGCTAGGATGCTACAACTCTGCAGAGTTATAGGCCAACCAGTCTGTTCTCAGGACTTGCAAAATCTCCGAAAGAATTACACAAAAGAGACTTGAATGATACTCAAAATCTCTGAAAGAATTACACAAAAGAGACTTGAATCATACTTTTATCTCTTGCTCAAAGAACAGCACGGCTTTAGAAAAAATCCAAGCACAGCAAAACTACTTGTAAGGACCATTGGCTTTGTTGATGTGGCTTTCATAATAAGCAATGCATAGAGCTCCTTATGCTAGATGTGGCGAAAGCTTTCAATTGCATCTGGCATGAGGGACTCATTTACAAACTTATTCAGCTTGGGCTTAACAGAGAAATAATTCAAATCCTCTCTTCACTTCTTAAGAATTGCATCTTCATTTTTACACAAGATAATAATAGGTCAAATCAAATCTGGTGTTCTATAAGGGTGTGTTTTAGGCCTGCTACTCTACTTATTCTATATTCATGACTTTTCTCACACAAGTTATGATAATTATTCATTATTAGCTTGCTATGCTGATGATATGACCTATTGCCACAAAGTGCAGATAACTATTTCTTAAACTGCAAAAGCAAGCCCGAAACATAAAAGAATAGTGTAAAACTTGGAGTGTAAAGATAAATACTGATAAATCACAGTTACTGGTAATAAGACTAGAAAATACAAGCCAACTTCACAGAACTTTGACCTTATTCTGTGAAACTGTACCATTTGTGGTCAAAGCAAAATACCCAGGAATTATCCTTAATAAAACTCTTAGTGCACAGCATGTGGGTGGCTAAATTCAAGATCGGCAAAATGATTATCAATTATATCATATATCTATTAAAAGGGGTGGCCAATTGTAATTTGCACATGGGTACCCAACAATCTAAGATTGGTACTGATTACAGATGCTCATTACTTGGTCAGCACCTCTTTATTCCATAAGATTCGTAACATAAAAACTTATTTACACTACACCAATGATAAATTTTTTAACGTTTTTCAACCAGTGACTTAGGTAATTACTCACAAATGTTCAATTATGAAATATTATAGGAGGACAAGTTTATGAAATTACATGTCACTCATTTAATTGCAGATTGTGACAAAGGTTCTACTACTTAAGTCTTTTCTTCATGGACCTGTATATATGTGAATAGTTTTTTTGTTTTATTTTAAATTTGCATATAATTTTCTTATTAACTGTAATGTATTTCTTTTTTTCCTTGTTGGAAATTTCACTTTCATTGTCAATATAACTCACTAGACCAGGCAGATTTTGTGCACATTTCATATCACTTTCTACGCTTCAGATTGCTTCTGGGAGACCAGCGGCCTCTTAATCCTTCATCAGATTTTGCCTTAGTAAGATCCTCACGATGTAGAATTTTCCTGTATCATGTGCCATTGCAGCTAAAATTCACGAAATTGCACTTTCATGCGATAGTTCATACAGAATGAGACTCAAGTCCATGTCTTTATGATGATAGCCACAAATCTGTCAGTTTTCGATTATAACAAACAAAGCAAATTTTCCAGTTATGGCATGTCTGAGAAACATTGAAAAATCATAATAAATGAAAATGATATAACACAAATATTCCATTTTGATTCCAGGGCCCGAATAATCAACCAATAGATGATAAAATCTGCAGTATGGTCTTAAATCCAAAAACTATAGTTGCTGATAATGGGAAAAAAAATGAAAAAATGTCATTTGAAAATTTAGTGGGCATCCTCAACATGGCAATTAGATGACTATAACAATGGAACTTTGAAGCTTGAATAAGAAATTGTCTTATCTGTAAAATTAAAGTATTAGCTCAAAAAACAAAGCAACTTGAACAGCTTACATTGAAACAAAAGATATTGCATTGAACATTGAAAGAAAAGTTTAATAAAGCAAAGAAATATTGAACCTTTTTGAAAATTTTGATTCTTTTGCGGTCATAAATCTTTGTTTCATAGACAACTATTTCATGTTTTTAATTTTATAATTTTCGCATGTCACCTTATTAGATTTAAACTAATGATCCAAAATCTGAAATGGCTGAAGTCCCTTCGAGTCTCTTTCTTGGATTTGATACTGTAATAATAATATTTGAATTTATTACCTATTTATTATTTTCTATTATTATTTTCTAGCTTTGCAATCATTAATCAAATATGTTGATTTTCATCAAAATCAGGGTAAATAATAACAAAGTCATGTTTAAATAGAAGGGGGAGGAAAAGATATGGGATTTCTAAATGGTTTGAAACAATAAGAGAGAAGTATTGATGAAAATAAGATTGTGATGGTATAATGATTGTTAATAGATACATTATAGCTTAATAGTGAGTTTGTTAGATACTTCATTATTTAATGCATTTTTCTATTTCTGCAATAATTTATATATTTTTATATCATTTCTGATATCCTTAAGACGTGTTTTCTTTTCTTACATCCATGTTATAATGGTAGGGACTAAGAAAAAAAAAGTGTTCATGATCATAATTATATTCTATAGGGCAGAAAAAGTTTTGTATAATTTGTGAATACTGGCATTAAGACTTAATAAATAATAATTTATTAACACGTATTTATAAAAAGCGATGGATTTTCTGTTTTGAGCATCTTTTAATTTCCATATTTTTATGATCGTAGTCAGTTGTGGCCGACTTCTTTATTTAATGAGAGCCAAATCAAGAAAAATACTAGATTTGGACAACACAATGTGTTTTATTTAGCCAATAATTTGGGTGTGCATAATGGTATGATATTTAGTGCATGCATGTTAATTAGGCATAAATATATATCTTCTCTTTCTATATAAAGTATTTAACTTAATGTCATCACAGTTGTATTTTTGGAAACGAGACGGAAAAAAAAATAGTAGCACTTTACGCTTAACACTTTAAGTATTGAGTGTAATACCCTATGTAAATCTTTTAATTTGCAAGAGAGGTCATGAGATTCACTTGTTTCACAACTGTTTTCATAACATTTTTTGTTTCTCAAGAATTTGTGCTAAGAGCTTCATAACAGATGCTGCAGCATCGTACCATGTAATTCTTCCCAGCTTTTTTAGTTAATAAACTGAGCATGCTTTAGAGCTACATGCTGAGTTGAGTTTGTATTGTATGTCATAAATGATTCAAAGATTCTTAATGCTAGATTTTAAGATTTTCTTGAATACATTTTAAATATCTTGACCCCTAGTTATCTTATGCAAGGGCTTTAATTCGACTATATCTTCATCAATAACAAAGTCTTTGAATGTAGTTTGAAGGAAAATCAGCATTTTGATGTTGTGTCAGTTAAATTAGTGAATTTGTCCTGAGAAGAGAAAAAATTCAACTGTGATTTTTTTTTTCCCCATGATTTCCTTTATTTTTCTAGTGGTAATTTTTTTAATATTACAGAATTTGTGAATTTATGAGACTTGTTTTCCTTAGAATGTTTATGTAATTCCAACACTGGGTTGCTTTTGAAATTCGTCATTGTAATAGTTTCCCCTTGCATCACAGTTTTTGTTCTAAAAAAGAATGATGTCAAGCATGTATTTTTCTGTAATGTCCCTTTATTTAAAATAGATTTTAGGACACTGAACTTCTTCAGATGAAATATAGTGGCTGCATATTCTTTTTGAAAATATTCCTGCAACCTAGGTACATGAAACTAGTTGTAGAGATGTTTAGTTAACCATCACATTAATCATCTGTATATACTTACTGTTTGTGTTCGGAAGTTCATTATCCAACCTAAATTTGAATGAGTTTTTTTTTTTTTTTTTTCCAAGATCTTAAACTTTTTTACTTATGGTATACATAGCTCAAATTTGCTGAAGTAGAAATTCAAAGACAGGATTCAGTATAAAACATACAATCATTCTGTCTGGAGAATCTGATCAGCAAATGCTAATGTTTTCTAATAGATTGCTAAGTAAATCCTGATAGGAAATCAATAGTTTTAATTCTAAGTGCAAACTGAACTCTTATTTGATGTTTGATTTCCGATGCAAATGGGAAGCGGCAGTTTATACGTCGTTCATAAGATAATGAATATATTTTTAGGCATTGCGTAGTTCTGTTTACTGAAGTTTTACATATTACGTATAAATTATTTGTTGTATACTTCTGGGAAGAAAGTACAAAAGTCATGCACAGCAGGAAGTTATTATAGTTGGCTAGTTATTTGTAATAAAAACATTTATTATACTGTATATAAAGTCTGAAATCAGAACATTCAGTGTCTGGAATGATCCAATATCCAGAACTCCAAGCTACTAGCATTTTCTTATTACAAAATCTAGGAAATAAGAATATAATGGTAGGCAAATGCAGATATGCCATAAAAGCAATTTTTCTTCTGTCTTTTCCTGAGATTTCTGTATGTCACTTTAATGACAATACATTAATCGACAGATACTTGGATACTTGTATTAAAGCTGGTCTTCAGCTGCTAATTCTTAACAGCTCTTTTCACTTGGCTCAGTCAATTTCATAAAGAGGCATGCTGGGTTTAAGCTTCCTTGAGTAGTCTCCTAAGGGAATTTGGAAAAGAAAAAAGGCGACATTTATGCCTATGAAAAAGTAACTGTATCATGAAAAGCTGATCTGGTAGGCACAGGAATAAGTTTGATGGGAGAGAGCAGCAGGCATCTAGGTTATGAATACTTCGCTTCCAGAGAGAATGTTAGATACATGATCTCGAGAAGCAACCAGGAGCCTTAGATTACTGTTTAGTAAGTGTCCTGCTTTTAAGTTTTTCTGTCTGGCTGTACAATAAATAAAAGGCCAAGATGTATTTGTTTAAAGTAGTTGTTGCTGATGTTGTCCTTTGCTGACATATTGGGGGGGGGGAGAAAAGAAAGAATTAGATTTCGAAGAACTTAAGTTCAGCTATATAGCAAATTGTGCTCTTCCTTAATTTTCTAATTTGATCCAGCGTATTATTTTTTGCAGGCTAGATCTGTTGCAGCTATCATATCAAAATTAAAGTTTAAATTTTCATTTATGACAAGGATTTATTCTGTAGCTATAGCAAATATGCAAAATGAAAGCATATTTGTATCTGTAATAGCCTGGCCACAATTTGGGCTTAAAGTGTGCAATTTCAAAAGTAGTGAAAAAATCAATTTATTTTAATGTAGATTTTGAAAGTTCTAGAAGGTGAAAATTATGAAGAAATATGGAGAAGTGATAATAAATAAATATGCTGTGACATTTGTCCATTGTAATGGCTGTGACAGTTGTCCATTGTAATCAGCAATCAACTAATGGGTGATGAAATCTGTTGCATGGTTTTAAATCCAGAAAGTGTTATTGTTGAAGAAAGTGACATAAATTGTTTCAGAGAGTAAGATGATTTCAATTGGCAGTTTAGTGGGAGTTCTCAACATGCCAATTACAGGCTTGAACGGTGGAATTCTATAAATTAGTGAGAAACATGTCTATAAAATCAAAGAGAAAGTATTAACATGCACACTCATAAAAAAAGAAAGCTTAAACAACTACATTGAAAGAAATGTTTAATAAGACCAATAAATAAATATTGAGCTTTTTCTGGTAAATATGATTCCACATGAGATCATAAATGCCTCGTTATTTCATTAAACAACTATTTCATATTTTTAATTTTATAATTTTTCTTACTAATGGTCTAAAATTGAGAAGTTTCCAAAACACAGAGCAACCACAACAATTCAAGATCTTGGACTTTATAATGTATTTCATGAATCATCTGTATATCAGTAGCATTAGGCCCAGCAAGCGCTTGTTTAAGATATCAGTCTGAATATCAGAGAATGATGTATGAAAAATGTTTTGTGGTATTATTCCATGAGAGAATGATGAAAGATGATACTTATTATGATTATTCGATTGGTTTAAATAACCCCTCTTAACACTCATTAAATATCAGTAAAATGCTAATTTGACTGATTACTTAATTTTATTGCTAATTATGAATTTAGGTTTGTTATACAGCGATAGAAATAAACTTTTTGTAACATTGCTATGGGCTGCACATGTTTCAGAACCAATGCTAGGACTGAAGCAATTTAAGAACTGGTTCACTGCCTTAGCAACTGATAATTTAACTAACTAAACTAACTAAACAGAAATAAATTGCTTGAACTGAATATTATAGTTTAATTTTAACTGGTGGTTTACTGAATTAAATTTTAGAAGAGGTTCTGCCGAACCAGTGAGAACTGCCTGAATTTCATCACTGCCAGCAACTCATAACTGGCATAACTAGGTTAAGTTATAGTGTAAGTATTTAAAATTTTGAAATGTTGTTGCATATGTATATATATATATTATTATGTTTAAATCTATTGCCTTTTTTACCATTTATCTTTCTAATTATTTATTAATCTTATTTTTCTTTTTATTTATTTATTAGAACTTAGGAAGGATCGAATATCAACCTTTTCTTGATTATATAGGCCATTCCACTGCAATTTATACCAATGGATCCACTTGTCTAAAAAATTCAAACTTTCAGAATCACGCGAGGATTATATTTTTGTGTGATAGTAAAGCTGGAATGGTAAGTTTTCTTTTATTATGTAAAGTTATGTAATGAAGTGTGTAATGTTTTGTAATTATGAATTTATTGTATATGAGAATTTATTAGACTTGATGACTATGAGATTTCATATTTCCTTTTAGAAATGCATTAAAATGATTTTGTGAGGAAAGGCATGAAAAATGCATATTCTATGGCTCTCAACTTAATATTGTGTAGTTAGAAATAATAAAGTACTTGAAAGTTTCATTTTGATGATTAAACTTTTTTTTCCTTATTTTTTAAATCTTCTTCTTCTTCTTCCTTTTTTTTTTTTTTTTTTGTTAAACTGTTACTTGTTTTTACAAATGAGTAGCCCAGCATTTCAAAACATTTTATTTGGGAAGAAGATACAAATATATTTTTTGGTTAAAAATTTCATGTAATGAAAAACTGTAGTGTATTTCACTTTTCTTTTGCTTTTACAAAAATTAAAAATCTTTATTAGATTTTAAAAAAATTCTTTAACTAGTTACTTAATGGATATTTAACTAGATAACAAATTAAGTACTTGCAAAAAAACTTTAATTTAAATTACAGAACATTTACATAAGAAATAACGGGGGAAAAATGATATAAATTCAATTCTGAAAAATAGAAAAATCTTAAATGAAAAATTAAAATTTATATTTTCAGCACTTCCTTGAATTTCAGTTCTGTAATATAGGCAACACTGAGAACTATTCTCGTTTCTTGGGTAGGATATTGGTGAGGATATGTACAAGCTGTTTGTCATCTGCAATTTGCAAAATATTAAGATTATCATTTAAGAGATTTTCACCAGCAAACCAATCCCTAATTCCAGTGTGCTTTGTTTACTTGTGAAATTCTGGATTCTTGGAAAAAAAAATAACACTGGCATTATATAAAAAATTAACTGTTATGTAAAACAAACGAAAAGTCATAGTACCATCTGAATGAATTATCAATTCTTATGCATAACATAAAAGCATAACATTGTCATGCATAATTCTTATGCATAAAATTAACTTAAATATAAATACAATTAAAAAAACTGCATTATATTAACTGTATTTATACCTATAAGTTAATTAAATCAAATCATTTCTATTAATTATCCTTAAATTAACCTCTGATTGTAAAGTGTTTGAATACTTCTATCTCTATAGTCCAGTTATGAGGCCAGTGAATTCTACAATATATCAGAGACAATTTTTAAATAAATTAATTTTAATTTGCTGAAACAACCTTGTATTTGGCATACATTTACAAAAAACACTCAACCGATTTCGAGGGCAGCTACAGGTCCCTCCTCATCAGGAGAACAAAATATCTAGAAAGGGAAAGAAAGCTGAGTAACGGCTTTATATACTCTCGGGTAGAACCACGCGCGAGGAGGCAACACCATCTATCGGCAAAAATAATCATCAAGAACTATATTAATAGAATTTTAAAAGTGCTAGGAAGGACTGGATTAGACTTAAAATCGTTCACTAAACTTGTTAAATCTTTGTGAATATGAAAAGCCTCAAGAAAATCCAATTCACCAACGGAAGAAGCTTTTTGGATAATTTTTGCAGATCCAAAGTCAAAATTATGATTTTTGAAGACTTGTTAATTTCGCCCTTTCGGACATAAGATTCATGTTCCTTGATACGATCTTATGTCCGAAAGGCGAAATTAACAAGTCTTCAATAGCGTGTCATAGTTGGAAATTTAATCATAATTTTGACTTTGGATCTGCAAAAATTTTCCAAAAAGCTTCTTCCGTTGGTGAATTGGATTTTCTTGAGGCTTTTCATATTCACAAAGATTTAGCAAGTTTAGTGAACGATTTTAAGTCTAATCCAGTCCTTCCTAACGCTTTTAAAATTCTAATAACATAATTCTTGATGATTATTTTTGCCGATAGATGGAGTTGCCTCCTCGCGCGTGGTTCTACCCGAGAGTATATAAAGCCGTTACTCAGCTTTCTTTCCCTTTCTAGATATTTTGTTCTCCTGATAAGGAGGGACCTGTAGCTTCCCTCGAAATCGATTGAGTGTTTTTTGTAAATGTACGCCAAATACAAGGTTGTTTCAGTGAATTTGATTGTCACATTGGCGTGTTTCTCTTCTATTGTAAACTAATTTTAGTTTTATTGAACAATAATTATTGAATGTGTTAACAAAATTTTATAGTTAACTATGAAGTTAAGAAAATACCTGTAAAAATTTCCTTATGTCATTAATTAGGGCAATTGCCTTCATATATTAGGAATTACATACATATTTATGGGAACCTCAATATTGTCCATTGCAATAGTTCTGACAGTGACAGTTTGCTGTTAATAAAGTAAATATTTAATATAAATTATCTGAATTCCATGTTTTCTCATAAACAAACAACCAGGTTCTTTACAGAGCTGAAAAAAAGTATCCTACCTCAGTAAATTATGATATATTTTAATTATTGAAACAGGCATATAAGGATTATTCACTTTTTATAAAGCCATGCAACTGAAAGTTGGGGAAGAGTCTTTTGGAATACAGGACAAATTTTTTATCAGCAGTTTGCCCATAAGATGTTGAATATCATTGTTAAAAGATACATGCTATCTCTTAATAGTAACTTTTCAATTTCCAGTAGCATCACCACTCATTGTTAAAAGCAGTATTTTCCTCTTTTTGCAAGTCACATAGTTGTTAAATTTTAGAGAAATTCCTTGGAATACCAGTAACTATTTTTAAAGAGAGTTGGAGATGAGACTTCTTGAAGAATAATTTTTATGCTCTTTCACGAAAGGAAAATGCATATATATAATAAAGTAATTGCACTTTCACAAAAATCCTGCCGTGAGATTTTTCACGAGTTTAATTATGCTAATTCTGCCATTGCATTCTACAGTTGGATTAATAATACTATGCATTCTGTGCACCTGCAGTTGGATTAATAATACTACAAACTACTGATGAAAGAAGTGGAAATACTTTGCATTTTCGATGTGAAAAAAAGTCTTTACAAGTGCTAAGTATAATATTCTATCTGTATTTGGGACACAGATCTGAAACATTTTGTGCTAATAAATTCTTTACAGTGATATTTAATCATGAGTTTATATTGCATACATAAACTCAAGATTAATTTAAGAAAAGTGTGGTGTCTGTCTGTGTATATATATATAACCATAAATGGCAATTAAACAAAACACGTATGGACGAAAATAGCCAGGCGATGGTTTCGGAATGTTGACAAACTTGGCAAATATTTGGTGACATTTTGGTCTGGTCTCTGTATAGCTGTAATTGGTATTCTGATTGAATAAATGCAATAAATAGAAATATATAACTGTAATCATATCCAGCCCTCATATGCCTTCCAGTAATTTCCAGAAATGAAGTACAAGAGATTTTTTGGCAGCAGGGGGAAAACTATATAAGACCAAAGAGAGTATCAATATTGAGATATCTCTGTGTTAGCTTCGCTGTTTAGATGCACTTTACATTGCACTGTGTTTAACTTTCTTAATAATTTGAAGTGTAATTGCTGATTGTACTCTGTGATACTGTGAAGAGCTGTACAAGTATTTTTTTTTTTTTTTTTTTTTTTTTTAATTTTTTTTTTTTTTTTTTTTTTTAATTCCAGAACTTTGAAGTGTTTTTTGGTAAAGTAAATTTTATTAAGCCATCATCGGTTCTGTGTGCATTCAATCTATTGTGAAACCGTACGCATGCAACAAGATGTATGTAAAAGAATTGCTGTTAAATAAACAGTGCTAAATTTTTTGAAAATCCAGATCTTGTTTACATCCAAAAATGAGCGTTTATTATTCAGAAAGAAACAGATGCTTTCAGAGAAATTTTTTTACCAATGGCTTTTAAAACTCTTTATTTTCTATTCTAAACCCTGTGTATTTTTTAAATATTTAGTTTCTTATTTGAATTAAAGTTTGACTTCTGTCTGGCTTTTTAAATGATTGATTCTAATGAGTTTTAAGTAATC
This sequence comes from Stegodyphus mimosarum, assembly GCA_000611955.2. Lineage (NCBI taxonomy): Eukaryota > Metazoa > Arthropoda > Arachnida > Araneae > Eresidae > Stegodyphus > Stegodyphus mimosarum. The sequence goes on from KK118489.1 coordinate 48,177, forward strand.
TGGAAAACGTATTAGCAAAATTTAATATCGTCTGATTTTCCTACACCTCAGGCTTTGATATTCAGTAGAATTATTGTGCTTCTAGATTATTTATAAATATATGCTGGACAACAGCAAGTTGTACACACCACACAAGTCTTATTATATGCAGTTTCACATGCTTTGTATGTAAAACTGCATACTTGCTGATATCATATTTGCTTTGTATGTAAAACTGTATATTTGCTGGTCATTGTACCTTCCTTCAAGGGCATTGTTTTTGTCATAATGGATTTTTCCATTTAAAATTGATTTCACGTAAATGCTTTGTATTATTCTTTGCCAACAGAACAGTACTTATCAGCTGTAATGATAGCTAAAGTGTTTTTTCCAGTTAACTAATATATGAATGAGTTGGCGACTTTTTGTGTGTTTCTTTTCTTTTCCCTTGGCACTCACTAGCCAAAGGCTTTGCCACTACTAAGGCCAGAGGTGGGGTTTATTTTATTATGGAGGCCCTAATAGGTGGCCACTGTTACTTCCTATGAAGGGACAATTTTACATCCTTCCCTTCTCAGGATTCAAACCTGGGCCCTTTGATATAGTAGTTGGAGTCACTAACCATTTTACTGTCTGACAGTAACATCAGAATAATTTGGTGAATGTTATTATGACAAAGAGTATAGAATTGCTTCTATTGCTGGGTAAGTGTAGGTGACAGACCAAATTTCGAGAATTCCCCAGGCAAGGGATTCAAGGGTCTCCCATTCCTCTTCATTATTAACATATCACTCGGGCCCGCCAGTATCAGTATTTAGCAGCAGAATTACTGAATACTGGTAGTTCAGTCTGGGATTTGAATACCAGCGAATGAATTGGCTTCATGGATGTTTTTGTGTAATGTGTATACAAGCCAGTGTTTTTCCCAAGTGTAATGTATATACAAGCCAGTATCCTTTAGAAAGTCCTTCATGAAGGCATCCCTCGCCATATACAGATAGCCCTCGAGTTCTTCAAAACATATCACTTGTAATCAACCTATAATCTAGCAAACCATATCAGTAGAGAGGACTAACAGCTTGTTGTGCTTTAAGTGACCATATGCTGCAAAGACACTAAGAGACAATTAAACGTTCTCTAGGATTTGAACTCAGACCTAACAATATGGTAGTCAGCATCTTTGACCCTTATAGCAATCAGAACAGACTGAATCAATTTAAGTTGTGATAGTAATTCATAAATAAATAAATAGAAATTCTTTATTTGCTGTCAGAAAAATTTGTCATTATTAAAACTACTTTAAACTTTTTCAGAAAGAAAGGGTATTTGTTTTGTTAAATTAGCATTAGTATATTTTAATAGTAGAGTTATGAAGTTATTTTTGAGTGGATAAAAACATCTGTTATCATTGTTAAGTATACATCTTGACATCATTTGTAATAAATAAGTCAGTTTAGTAATTTTCTCTCATAATCTGAATGCAAGGAAAATATTAATTTTATTACAATTTCCTGTTTAAAATATTTATATTTTGAAGGGCCTGGGGAATTTTTTACTTGCAGAAATCTCTGTCTTCTGTCTGTATTGCATATAGACTAGCTTCATAAATTTTTGCATTTCAGGGAGTTCCTGTCCTTCTTACTGAGGATGATGAATGTTACTTTATTTTTGAATGGAGAACTAGTGTAGTTTGTCCTGAAAAAACCATCAGGGGCACTAATTTCACATCTTGTAATTATACTGACAATAGTAGCGATATACATTTCAATCTTTTTCTTCTTCAAAGGACAAGAATGGAGTCATATTATGAGGTATGACAGTTTCTTCTAGTTGTGTTATTTAGTAATTTTACTTACAAAATAAGTTTAATGGTAAAATTTTATTGATAAGCTGTTAATATTTTTCATTGAGTGATTAATTTTTCAATAATAATTTTAAATAGACTATTTTAATGTAAGGGACTACACTAGTAAATGCCTAAATATTATTGGAACCTTATGAAAAACCAGTTAGTTTTTTTTGTTTTGAGATAAAAAAAAATTCTAGTTAATTTTATCTTTGTAAAGTAAAACTAGAAATGTATTTCTCCCTATTACCTTGGTATTAGATCAGAATTCATTTTCAAATATTTTCATTTATAATTTCAAGTTTAAAAAGTATATTTATGTCCTTATAATTAAGTTATGGTGTTTCTATAACTTAACTTTCTGAAAACAAACAGATCACAAAGTATATCCAAACTTAACATCTTATAAAACTAGAGACAGCCTCCTCCCATAACCATTATTAAAATTTTTAATTGGTGCTTGATCTCAAAACAAATTAATATTGTTAAAAAAAGTTAAAGGGTGTTATTTCATTCAGTCCATTGGTAATTAAATAAAAGTTTATTTTGAATAATTAAACATCATTTCAACTCATTTCATATCTGGAGTGTTAAAAAAATTACAAATTGAACAATTAATGATTTGTACAAAAAAAAAGCCCCCACCTCATTCAAAAGGACATTTGAAAATTTATAACATAATTAATATAGAAAGAATTAGCACTTATTAAATAATCAAAAGGAGGATAATAGTTATTACTTGAAATTTAATATTCAGAGTAAATATTGTGATTCAGTCCTTGCATTTAAGCTGCATTTCTTTAAACCAGAAAGTATATTTAATTTGATCTAAAAAATGTACAAATTTTGCTAGTCATCTTTAAGTTTTTCAGATAATTATACTTAAGTTCCTTAAACCTTTCCATTCAATTGCCGACAAACAGATAAGAAATTAGTCTCATGTGGTACCAGAGAAAAATGGCAGTCATGCTCTTGATTATTATTTTTCTTCTTATCAGGAATGCACAAATTGGAGTCATTTACTTATTTTTTATTTGCCCTTTCAATCAAACAGCAGCTGCAAGATCAGGCCAGTCGAGTTAACCAGAACTTTTTTTTTACATTCAGGCGGAGGGAATCTGCCAATACTCTTCATCTCTTACAGAGATTACTTTTTTCCAGCTTGAAGTCTTCTGAGCATTCTTTTTTTTTTTTTTTAAACTTTAGTAAGTTTAGTAAGTTAAAATTCCTCATTCTGCCTCTGATGGAACAACAATTAAAGCCTTTGCTTCTCAAGAATGAAGATCACCTCTGATTATTAGCTCAACTCAGTAATATAAAATTATCTTGTATCCATTAAATTACTTCTGAAGCGCTCTCAAGCGAATGAGAATAGAGATATAATCTAAAGAGATTTTTCTGAGAACCGAAGTTGATATCTTTAATAAGTACCAAATACTGTTTGTAGGTAAAATTTCAAAGGATGTTTTCAACAAATTGTTTTTCAGCTCTATCAGAGCCGTGATATAGGTAATAATAAAGAAATCAGAAAGGGTTTGCTCTTAAGCTTAAAATTTTCCCAAATCTTCCCTTATTAGAAAACAGGTATTCAAGTGAAAAGGATTGGCAATCAAAAGATATCTATTGCAATTATTTCTGGTCTTTTACTACCACTTTGGATAGCGTAGGTAAAAACAAACCAGAACTAAAGTTTCATATGTTTGCAGTTATACAGTATTTTTAACTAGTTTTTCAGTTAACAGTATTTTTAACCAGTTTTATAATATAATATTTTAAACTAATTTTGTTTTGTTTACAGTATTTATAACTAGTTTGTTTTCCTTCAGTTAATGTAATTTACGCTGTAATGTTACATAATTTAACTCACGAGCATCTAACTGAGTTAAGTAATAAAATATTAAATATTTTGAACTTGTACACAAGAATGCAGAAATATTTAGATGATAAGAAAAATCTTTTCCTTCATTTTTATTACTAGGACACATAACTTTCCCATTCAAACATCTCTAAAAAGAGAGCATATCTTAAAATTAATGATTTTCTGAAGATAGGAAGATTTTGCTTGCTTTAACACTTATATGTCTGCATTATGCAGCAGTTTTTTATGTGTTAACTCCATCTCTTAATTTGATTATTATTTAAAGTACGTAGATGCAAACGACTCTGATCTCTGATGCAGATTTAAGCGACTTATCGCTATGCCTAGATAAGCAAACAGGAACTTATTAAGTGTGCAAAAGACAATTTTATTGAGAACTCAAATAAGTTAAACAAAACAAAGGCACTCCTGGCACTTACAAATCAACTAGCATTTATGGCATGAACTCAAAAGTAGAACGTTAAAACTAAATATAAGTCTTCATTAGCCAAAGGCTATGCAGAAATGTTTAGATGCACACACTCACTCTTATTCTACACTGACATGACAACACTATCTGTAAAATAAAGCAACACTGTAAACAGGAATGCTATTGCAGAGTATACCCTAGTAACATGGCCTCTAGTAAACGGAACAGGCTCTGACTTTAAACAATCTCAAACCCTCACTCAAATACATGTAAGCTAAATTTGCATTCTGGCAGGAAAACAGAGAGAGAGAAGTGACAGTGAAGATTTGTAACATGAAATAACTGGTTAATTAACATAAATACCTTACACGTAATGGAGCTATTTGTCATAGTTTTCAAATTGTTCCTTTATTATTTTAATGCAGTAGATGTCACTGATTGAGAACTAGGAGTTTCAGTTATATTTCAAAAAGAGCATATACAAATTTTGATATTTCATTCATTTTAATCTCCTTTTACATATCAAAATATTAGCAAAGTGCCCATAAGGAAAAAAAAATTAATGTTTGTTTAAAAGAAATAATGCTGTGTACTGATGTTTTGATATTAATGAAGTAAATATCATCAGTAGAAAAATTATTTTAATTCTATATTTTCGTGCAAAGCAAACATTTCTTTACAGAACTTGAGGAAAAATTATTATGCATCAGTTATATGTATTTAAAACTGAGACAGGCACATAAGAGTTATCCATCTCTTAACAAATCTTGCAATTGAAAGTTGCTGCAATGTTTGTTTAGAATACTAGAACAAATTTTTAAAAGGAGTTGCTGATGATAATGCACTTTTATATCATTAGGTTTATCCCAAAGTTGCTGAACATTTGTTAGGTTCTTACAAGTGCTGAACTGTAACTGTTCAAATTTCAACAATGTCACAGCTAATCCTTAACTCCACCTTTAAAAAAGCCATACAATTGAAAGCTTAAGAAAAATATGTCGGAATATAGCAAGTAATTTTGAAAGGGAGTAGTTGCTCACATTATACTTTCATGTTAGCACTTTATCCTTAAGTTGATGAAGTTCTCTTACAAGATTCTAAACATTAATCATTCAAGTTTTCACAATGTTCACTCATCATTAGAGGAGATGAGAACTTTGAATTAATTCAGATTGGAAATGCTGATGAAACTTCTTTTTGTGTACTTCAAAATTTCACTATCCATGTTGGAAGGGCTAAAGAAATCCAGATTTGAATCATTATTTGCAAATTGTTCTTTATGTCTCTGTTGCTTGAATCAGCAGTAGAAATATTTATGTTTTTACTGATGTATGATTTATTTAATATTGACGTTATAATTAAGGGGCATGTAGTAAGGAAAATGATTTTTCAAGAATAATTTGACAAATAAATATTTGGAAGGATTTGAAAGGCAAAGAATTAAACACATCCTTAAATTATAAATACAAGAGAAATTGCCTTATTAATTGATCAGTTCTTTCACTTTATGAATTCCTGTACATTATATGCTGATAAAATAAGCTGCATTGGATTAAATACAAACCACATGGAAAAACTTAATGATCCGTATTTATTGCTTGCAGATGTTTGATATGTTCACTTACTTTCACATCTGAAAGCAATAAAAAGGGATCATTAAGTAGAAATTAAATATTGCTAAGTTTTTAAAAAGTTTATTAATTATCGTCTTGTCTATCAAAGCATTATATTTCTATCTCTGAAATGAATGTGGAATTTTTTGTCTTTTAATTCAGAGATTTAATCAGGATATTCTAGAAAATATTTTCAATCAAATTTGCAGCATTAATCACACTTTTGATTATTCAATTCCTGTATAGTTTACTAACAGATTAAAATTTTTTATAATCAAAAAATCCCTTGAAAAATTAAGAGAAAATCCATATACATAAGGTAAAAAAGTCTCCCAAATTACGAATTTCTTCCTATATAAATATTTTCATCTACATCTATTTTTAAAAGGAACTCAGTTGTTCTTGGTAAGAAAGAAGAAATGGAAGAATTCTGACAATAAATGACAATTTTTTACAGCAAAAGGAATTACTGTCATTAGTTCTTTTCACAACATAAACAAAAGTAAAAGTTACTCACTCTGCCACTCACAAACTCAATGCAAAACCACTGGAAGAAGTAAATTGTTAAAACTTTAGATTTGATAATATAGTTGCAATAAATTTAATCTAATCATGTTATAATTATTTTGATAAACATTGATGCTAAATGTATATCAGTTAAATCTTATATATATATACAGTACAAAGTCCGTAATCCTCTGCGATTCCGGAGATTAGTGGTTTTTCCGGATTATAGATCATCAATTTAAATCCGGTAAGATGGCATGCAGAAATTATACAATTAAAAATATGACACAGTAATTTATATGAAATAAAGAGCAATTATGATCTAAAGAGTGTCAAATTTTACAAAAAAAAAAGCTTAATATTTATTTGATTATTTTATTAAACATTTCTTTCAATGTAAGTTGTTTAAGTTGCTTCGTTTTTTGTGCTAATACTTTCTCTTTAATTCTATAAACAAACATAATTTCTTGTTCAGTTGCAAACTTCCACTGTTCAAGTCCTATAATTGCTGTGTGGAGAATGCCGACTAACTTGTCAATCGAAATTTGTTTTTCAGTAACCACCCTGTCACTTTCTTCACTATCGAAAGCGGTATTTTCTGGATCTAGAACCATACTACAGATTTCGCCGTCCGTTAATTGATTGATGATTGGGGCATTGTCGTCGCAATGAAAAACTTCTGTTATATCATCTTTGTTTATTACCGCTTCTCTATATTTCTTTACATAATCCAATAACTGGAAAATTTCAGTTTGCGATGTCCGAAAACCTTCAAATTCGCGGCTATCATCTTCATCGTCCTCACCATGAAATATGGAAGCTGGCCATAAATTATGCCAAGCAATTTTTTAACGTATCTGGAGATACATCCTCCCACGATCTTGCAATGCTCCATAACAGCAGATTTTATACTGAAATATTTTTTAAATTTTTGAATAGTCTTCCCATTGTTCAAGAAATTTAACATAGATTTTAAAATAGCTACTTTATATTTACATTTCAGCACGTGCACGATTCCCATATCCATAGGCTGAATGATAGATAGTTTGGAGGGAAGAATAATACGGATACATTATCTTTCACTAAAACTTTAAGTGAAGTATGCGCCGAACAGTTATCAACAGTCAAGACTGTTTTTGAGTCATCAGGTAAACCAACTGAATTCAAATGTCGCCGAGCCTCGGGTATAAAATGATTTTCAAACCAATTATTCATCAATGCTTGTGTCATCCATGCTCTTTTATTTGCATGATATGTAACGGGGAAAATCGTTACTTTTAAATGCTCGAGGTCGTGCATGTTTTCCGATTACGAAAAGTTTGCACTTGTGCATTCATGCAGCATTTGCGCACGCTAAAATTGTTAATCTCGCTTTGGAATCTTTGATGCCAGTTGGAGCCTTTTCTGTAGAGGTTGCCAAGGTATTTCACGGTACATATTGCCAGAAAAAACCAGTTTCATCAGCGTTGTAAATTTGTTCTGGAGATAATTGTTCACTAGTAATGAGTTCAGAAGCTTTTTCACCTGAAATTTTTAATTGTCTTATACCATGGTGATTTTTAAATTTGGTTAACCAACCTGTCGAATATGTTCACTCAGTGTTTAAGTTCATTTCTACATGAAATATTTTGGCTTGAGCCATTAACATTGGACCCCTCAATGCCCTCGCGACGCTGTCTGACCCATTCAATCATCACTTTGTCATAATCGTCACTTTTAGCATAACGAACCCTTTTTCTGTTATTCAATGCCAGTGGAGTGTCGGAATCCACAAAAAATTCAAAAAGTTCCTTTTTCTCTTCGCTTATGTCATATACAGTTGACTTTCCAATGCCATACTCCTCGCATAATTTTGAGACGGATATGCCTTTATCCATTTTTTGCAGCAATTCCACTTTTTGTTTGATGGACATCAAAACATGTTTTTGCATTGTAGATCCTTTAGCAGCTCCAGAATTGGAAACTCTTTTTGACATAATCGAAAGTTCAAGCTTAATTTTGATAAAATTTCTCTAACAGTCTGCAAAAAATAATAAGCTGGATCCAGTTAGAAGATTAAGGAACAGCACAATCTGCAACATCAACTGAAATGTTTTAAAATCAGTAAAGATAATTTTAGCCTAGCTTATCTCTTTGAAATCCAGACCCTTCGCTATTCTGTATTCTCAAAATACCGAACCGCCTGTAATTTCACGGCATGCCAGTTTCACAGCAATTTCCTCCCCTCCCCATCCATTAATGCAGAAAATAGGTGTGAAGATTTCGAATGACATCCTTTGTACTTTCTAACAAAGATTCCATTAGGCTTTGACCCCGTTCTTTATAAAACTATTCTGAAGGTTAGACCAACAAGCCTTTCTGGCTTTGTTATGATCACGACTGAGATTTTGTTTACTTCCATTATTTTTATGGGACCTTTATTGCTGTTGAAAGCTTTCCTGCACTTTAATTGCTGTTTAAAGCTTAAAAGCACACTGTGCCACAAAAGAATCAACAACGAAATGTCACGAGCAACCAAACGATAAGAAACCTCTTAGGACAAACTGTCTACAGTAAACTGATACAATGCATTTGGAGAAACTGCACCTGCTACTGCATACCTTGGGGAGGGAAGAAAACAAGATTGCAATCTCGGTCTTTTTCGAAAATCTCCACATGTTTTATTACGGAAGGGGAAAAATCAAATGCGCATGCATAAAGCTTATAAAAAAAAAGTTTGTGGCTTTGAGGTCTGTATTTTAGATCATTCCGGATTACGGACTTTGTACTGTATTTGTTTATCTTAACATTTTTAATTTGGAGATTCAGATATATCTTCTTAGTTTATTTTAGTTCTTTAAAATGTTTTAAAACTAAATGCACATGCATTTTAATTAGTTAGGTAAGAATTATGTTGGAAAAAAATCAGTTTATTTAGTTTTCTATATAATTTAATTAGTTTTTCCCTGCATGTGAATACAAACATTTTCCCTGTGAAAGCCTTCTACAGCTGTATCTCTTGCTTAGGATCATTAAATTTAATTTTTCCTTGGTAAAGCTTTTTGCATATTTAATTTCAGCATGATGAAGTTTTTTATTCAGGGAGGGGTGGTGAAAGGAAATGAAAGCATTTATTGAATAATGTTTTCATCATCCTTTCCTCCTTTGACATGTCATGTACAAGAAATTTACAGGATCAGTTTATCATTCATTTATTTTCTTAATTTGGATTTTCCTAAGAAGGGTACTAAATTATGCTCTTCATTATAGGTGACTGATGGAAATTCTTCTTATCTCTTAAATATATGTGCCACCCTTGAGAATTCGCATTTTGAAAACTGTAAAGATGCTGGAATATGTAAAATAGAAGGTAATAAGACTAATAATTATGGAATTGCTGCATTGCAGAAGATTACATATGATGGCCAAAGATTTAGACTGGCATTTTATGATGGAGATGATTGCCCTTCAGATGGTAAGTTCTTTTTTATTTCTCTTTTTCTTTCATTTATTATTGCCCACCAATGGCCAAGCAGAAAAGCTTCAAACTACGAGTAGTTAGACTGAAATTGAAAATCTCAGCTACACAAGATTTCCATGATTTTAGTTAATTCTTGTACTGTTCGCCATAATCCAAATAAACCAATAAACCCACCAGAACAAACTTTTTCATTTCAAGATGCAATCTCAAAGATTTGTGCTAGAATTTTCATTTAAATTATTGTGAAGCTGATTGCTGAAATGAATCTCATTAAGTATTTCATTGACTTTTCAATTTATATATGATTTGTGTTACATGTTTCTTATATAGATACACCTGCCATAAGGTATAAGTATCCCAGCATACTTCAGTGCATTGGGTAGTAAATTAGAAATGGACAAAACCACCTTTTTTTAGACTGGATCAAAATCATTTGCTGATTGAAATTAATCTTCTCTTTTTTATGACTCTCTATTAACTAGAAATAACCTTGATGAGAAGGACTGGGATTGAGGAGTGAATCAAAAGCAGTTAGCGGTCTCGAGCCAAGAATGGAAATAATTGCTTGATCAGAGGGACCGGAAGAATTTACTCAATCAAATGCTAACTCCCTGAACTGATATTTCCATTGTAATTTTGAGGTAACCTGAAACTTCTTTCTGCATAGAACTAATAATAAAACTCTGGAATAAGAATTTTCAAAAAATTATGAAAGGATAAAAACTAAACTGGCTTTTCGTACTGGATGATGTATACCATATATTTCCAAATATAAGTCGGTCTGTTTCAAATTCAAAACCTGTACATAAGCCAAAATGAATGAAAAAAAATCCTATAACTTTGTAACATGATGGCGAAAGTGTTGCCAAGCAGGTAAAATGGATGGAATATTTTCCAGTCAAATCATGGTAAAGTAAATCTCCAGATACCAGAGGCAATAGTTTTAACTCTTGCAAATATGTCTGAGACTAGCACATTTATTCCATTCTTTTGTTTGGGTATATGTGGTAGTCTTATTTTCCAAAGTCAATGTCAATCTGAAAGATGAGCAGGATGAGAAACCCCTATACTGCAAATGTCGAATTACAAATTTTCACATTTACTAAGTTTTGACATTGGCATTTCTACATAATTGAAAAACGAGAGTGGAGATAGCCGGTAGCAAATTTTGCCAACATCAGATACTTCATTTTAGGGACAGTGAAAACCATCATTATAGGCAATTTCGGAAATGAAACAACTTATTTTCATAAAATAAATAGCTTGTTTCATTTGAAATAAATTTCTTTTTCTTGGCTTAAGAAATAAAAAGTGTTATATTTAGCAATTTAATGCTTATATCTGTGTAATGAAAAAGTAACTACGTTTATTGTGATATTGCACATCTGTGTGTAAACTGAGCCCCACAATTTAGCTTTAGAAAAATTTTTTAAAATTCTTTATATGAATAGGAATAAATTTGCTCTGTAATGTAAATTGGGTCTTTAAGTCTATTCCAGAGTAAATTGTCTTAACTCTACAGTGAATGCGTGTGCTTACATTTGAGCAAAAATTTTTTTTTTTTTTTTGTTTTTCTTTGTCTGCTGATTTAAATGTGTTTTCAGAAGCCAAACACATTTATTCTAAGCATAAATTCGCTCTATAACATGTGTAATGAAGCCAAACACAAATTCGCTCTGTAATGTGAATTGGGTCTTTGAATCCATTCCAGGGTAAATTGTCTTAACTCTGCAGTGAATGCAAAAATTATAGTTTTTGTTTTTCTTTGTCCACTTATTTAAATGTATTTTCAGAAGTCGAACACATTCAGTAGCCAAACACTAAAAATCTCTGCCAGTAGCCAAACAATGAGTAAAAAAGCACATATAAAAAATAACATTAAAAATCTGAAAGTTTCAGATTTTAAATTACGTTTGAAGGCGCAATTTTTAACATTTAAAAATATTTAAATATCATGGTCTTCGCACTTAAACCATAAAATTCAGTTCAAGAGCAATGTCGGAAGATAATTTTAAAATGAGCGTATCTTTAGAATTTCCAATACACAATCTTGCGTGCTGGAGATAAAAAAAATTTTTTCTGTACAACGTTGCCATCGCTCACTTTGAAATCCTTGAGTTTGTAATAAAAAAATTCATTAAAGTTTTACAAAATATGAAATCAATAGTAAAACAAATTCCAAATTTGGGCTTCCGGATGCCTATATTCGCTGGAGGATTAAGTTATTCAAATTTTGATGGCTCTAGGTACCGTTGTTTTATTACAATGCAAGAAACATACATACATTTATGCAGATTCTCCATCATTTAATTTTTTTAATATAATACAGGGCGATAATATTAGGTTGAAACAATTTGAAATGTGAAACAATGCTTTTAGTGAATCAACGCAAAATGCCAAAATGAAATTAATAGTCCTTCCGGGCAAATTGCCCCTTTGGACTAATAAATCAATAATTTCATTTTATCATAAATATGGCAATGATTTTAAATAATATATGTAAATTAGAAAATTTTCTGGTTCTAATTATTTAATTAAATTTAAAATTTTCTATTATTGGACAGCAGAAATTGAGCAATTTTCTATTGAAAGGTATGTAGGCCAACTTAAAATTGCCAGTCAGCAAACATACTTTTTTTATCAGCTCATTTTGACTGTGCTAAAATTTTTCTAAACACAAGAAAGATCAGTTATTTTAATTAGCTAGAAGGAAATAGAATGACACAATTTAGAAAATTAATTTACTGTGTTTTGTTTGAAAATAAGGCCTTTGTTATTAGTAGAAAGAGATTAAATCAAAGTACATTTGATTTAATACTTGTGAGTAGGCAAAGATGATACATATATCTTCCATAATGAATGGAAAATGGCACATATTGTCCTATAAACAGACCAAATATTAAATTCGGTTTCTTCTGTACTTTCTATTTAGGTATTTGAAGTGCAATTGTTTGATAGTCTACTCCTGATTTGTATGTACTTGCTGATTAAATTTATATTCTCATGAATTTAATTTTTACATTCTGCTTGTATTGTCTGAAATGAAAAATTGAAATTGTATAATGTTCCTTAATTGTGGACAGTTATTGTGCTCTTTTGCTATAGTTAAAGCAAAACTGACATCGGAAGTGCTTTTTGTTTGTAACCCATTTGTTGGAAAGGGAGGACCTGTGATTCACAAGGTAACTTTTAGAATTTTATACCGATTACACAATTTATTCTTCTTACGTAATTTAATTTGCAGTTTCATGAACCTCATTTAAGCTTTGATACATTTCATAACATTGAAAAAAAAATTTTTTTTTTTGTTAGACAATTTTTTGATAAAGTTAGAATATGAACTCAACCATTCTCTCTCTCTCTCTCTCTTTTTTTTCTTTTTTGAAAAGTAAATGAATGTTAATTAAATTTTAAAAAAATTGCAATGAAAATACTAATTGAAAAAAAGGAACCATACATTAGATATAGTACCCTTTTAATATCAAAGTTTTGATATAAAATCATTTTTGCAATTATGAATATTTAATTGTGATTGTGCTGTCAATTACTGCAGTCTTTGCTTATATATTTGCTTTTGTGCTACTAATAAAAAATCTGTTAAATCAGTTTCGTATTAACCAAAATTCTGTTAATTTTGAGTGCAGTTTTAATGGGAAATATATATTTGTGCCTTGCTGATAAGATATGTTAATGCCTCGAGTAATTTTTTGTCAGATAACTTTGAAGACAAAGATTATGAAACATGTTGGTATTCATGTAGTAAAATATTTGCGCAGAATTACATTTCTGCCCAAATAATTGCTTAGTTTAGAACAAGGATGTCAAACTCGCGGCCCGGCCAGTATATCGGCAAATAATAATATATAATAATAAAATAACATATCGACGAAGAAAAAAATTAAATGTTTACTGCTAAGTAATTAACGATAATTTATTCAGTGTTGTTAGATTACTCACAGCGAGCTGACCCACACACTACTTAAATTACAAATGTGTGTGAGTAGCTTGCGTTCAGCTACCTTCGGCTTTTGGGGGACACGTGCACTCAGAACTTGTACGCATCCCCCGATAGCCGAATGTGGCCGAACTCATGGTCTCAGTTTTCCAATCATAGTTTTGTACGATATATTGGTGCATGCACGTGCATGCACTTTGCTTTATTATTAATTATTACTTAATTCATATTGTTACGGATTTCATAGTTATTTATTTAGTTAGTTTTTTTTATTTAGAATTGTAATTAGATTTGCTTCATGTTGCCTTAGCAACGCAGACGATTTTTGAAAAGACAGCTGCGTTGGAAGGTTAAAAATAGAACAGCGCGTGCATTTAATACCTAATAAATAAATATCTCGTAATTGCTGTTGCCATCCACAAAAATCCAGATATTTATAGATGTTTCCAGTATATTCGAGAAATTAATTATAAAGCTTATAAAAGCCGAGAACAAACAACTCATCTCAGTAGTAGCTGTAGTTCTAGCGAACTGTTTGTTTACTTAATGCTGTGATTGATTTGTAGCGATTTCGCTGTGAGATAGAATTAGTTTCTCTGTTTTGAATTGATTTTTGCTAAACGTTTGACATTTTGTGATATTGTTAGAATATTTTTGAAGAAATATTTCAGCATTTTGATTTATCTCTTGTGGAAAGAATAAATTTTTGTTAACTTTTTAACGTTAACCGTGTTTATTCCAGCCCTTTGTATTCAGTATGTCTATATCAAAACCAAGTGGTAGTAAAATTAAACGAAAAATCGCTGACGAACATAGAATATTCCAAGTAAAATGGGAATTAGAATATTTTTGCTGTGAAATAAAAGATAAAATAATCTGCTTGATATGTAATAATACTATTAATGTACCAAAGTTATATAATATTAAACGTCATTACGAACAACACAAATCGAAATATAACAATTACGAAGGATTAATGAGAGAAGAAAAGTTGAAAGAGCTCAAGTTAGGAGTGAAAAAGCAACAGTCCATGTTTTTTAAAGTATTGCAAGAAAGTGAAGTGGCGGTACATGCAAGCTACGTCTTGTCTGAGTTGATAGCTAAACATTCGAAGCCTTTTACTGACGGTGATTTCATCAAGAAATGCCTAATGAAAGCTGAAGAAATTGTTTGTCCTGGAAATGTGAAGGCTTTTCAATCAATTTCATTATTTCGAAATAATGTTGTGGAAAGAGTTACTGATTTAGCCGCAAATTTAAGTGATCACATCAAAGCAAAATCATCTATTTTCGAAAGTTTCTCCATTGCCTGTACGAGAACACGGACATTAGTGGCAAAGCTGAATTAGCAGTGTTTCTTCGTTCTTGTGACAAGAATTTTAACATTTTTGAGGAATTACTGGAACTAATACCGATGCCTGGTACTACCACAGGAGAAGATATGTTTACTTGTGTTTTTGGACTTCTGCGGAAATACAATCTACCTTTGGCAAAATCAAATTCTGTAGCTACAGATGGCGCTCCATCAATGACCGGGAAAAACAAGGGCTTCGTAGCATTACTAAGAAAAAAACTTCATGAAATTCACTGTTCAAACATTCATCATATGCATTGTATTATACATCAAGAAGTTCTATGCATGAAAGTAATAAATATGGAGAATGTTTTGTCATATATAAAAAAAGTTATAAATTTTATAAAATATCGAGGTTTAAATCAGCGTCAATTCACTGCTTTCTTAAGTGAGTTAGATAGTGAATATTCAGGTTTGTCCTACTATACCAAGGTACGTTGGTTATCTTGCTCCAAGATTCTCAAACAATTCTGGGATTTGAAAGAAGAAATATGTCAGTTTTTAAAAACGAAAAATCAAGACGTAAGTTTGTTTTACTATCCAATGTGGATACAAGATTTATCTCTTTGTGTATCTCTTTGTCATTTTGCAACAAAGGAAGAACAAGCATTGCCTGAAAGCTACGAGTGAAGTAAGGCATATCTTAACATTTTGGAAGCTTGTCTTTCCCTTTTGTAAAATACCGTATTATAACCTGGAACTTCATCAGTTAAATTTTAAAATCTAAAAAGACAATCTGTCTCAATGTCTTCTATTCTGGGAGTTTGGCGATATTATAGCTTTAATAATATTGGTGGCAGCTGTACAATAAAAATCCACAGAAACAGGTTTAGTTTTGCCATCAAACGAGAGCTCTTCTGTTTTACTCTGCATAGAATTCAGGCATGTCAGGGTACCAAAATGGACAATTTGCATCTGGAAATCATCAGCAGTGTTAAGCTTTGGGGAACAGTCAGTGTCTGAAGATCATCAGCATTTTTAAGTTTCAATGGGCAATTAATGTCTGAAGATCATCTTCTTTTTATGGGACAGTCAATATCCAAAGACTGAAACGCTGAACATGCAAAATTGAAAAGGCACAAAAATACAGTGAAAGGTTTGAAAACGACTGGAGTATAACTACGGAACTTTTGCCCCTGCTAGGCAGTTGCATATTTGCGAGAAAGTCTCCTTCCAGAAAGCAAAGCTGACTATCCTAAAGAAAAACTGAGGAGCACACTTATATTCTTGCCCAATCCAAAGGTGAACGATTTTCTGGTCTTTCATTTGATATGCCTCGAATTTCTCACTTACAAAGAGAAAGTAAGGATTTGAAGTCACTTATTTACCTAGCATGTTTAAACTCGCAAGAAAGCAATTATTGGTACTCTTCTGTTATTTGATTCAGAAATGTATGCATATGTGCATGTATGAATGGATGGATATGTTCATGTGTGCATATGTGTATATAAACACACACATATATGCATATACACAAACACACACATATATGCATATACACAAACACACACATATGTGCATATACAGAAACACACACATATATGCATATACACACATGTGCACATGCATATAAATGTACATTTCTAAATCTGGTCTTGATAACAGAAGAGTACTCGATTATCAAATGGGAAACGGACAAATATTTAAAGACCAGGAATACTTGAAAAATGGCCAGCAACTATCGATTATTCTTGAAGCTGGTGAGGAAATGAGTATAGATGCGTATCAACATTTACTAACCCATGTCTAGGGGAAAAAAGACATCAAGATAGCACTTTATTTACCTTCAGTACCTAGATGCTGCGCAGGTAATAGAGATAACTTCTATTACCGTCGTGGATGCGTCGTTAAACCTTTTTACCAGAATGTTATTTCCTAAAGAAATTCAGTATGATCAAGAAACTTCAGTTACACTGGTTATCGTAAATTAAGAAAAATTACAAAAATAGTGATATCTCCCTAAAAAATAAGCCAAACCGTGTAAAATTTGAATATGTTGCCGAGTAAGATTAGCTGAGTAAAACTGCAATATGCAAATTAGTGGCGCTGCACTTGGAATACGTCATCTGCGAGGAGCATAAAAGTCTATGTTCGAGAGCAAGCCCACACATTTTACTGTGATAGTGACATCAGAAATCTGAGATAGCCAATTTGTAACAATGACCTCCAGGCATCATTTATCTGCAGAACTACAGTGGAGAGCCATTGGGAGACTAGAGGCAGGACAAAGTCAAACAGAAGTGGCCAGATGGCTAAATACGAATCCTTTCTGTGGTTCATAGACTTTGTAGGTATTTTCAAACTACAGATTCGGCATCTAGGAGGTTCAGCCAAGGACGGTCAACTGCTGCAATGAACGCCGATGACCGATATTTGACATCATGTGCACACAGGAGTAGAACCGCTGCTCTGACTCTTCTTAGATCCTCTCTTGCTGCTGCCACTGGAAGGTTGATATCAACGTCAACTGTGCATAGAAGACTTCACGAAGGTGTGGTCTGTATGTGAGGCGACCAGCCATTTGCATGCCGCTCATGTCATGCCATAAGAGGGACTGTTTGCAGTGGGCGCGACAACATGTCCACTGGACGCCTGATTAATGGAGGGCTGTTTTATTTACGGATGAGTTCAGGTTTAGTCTAGAAAGTGTTAGTAGGTATTATTTGATATGGAGAGAACCTGGAACCCATTATCATCCGTCAAACATCCGTGAAAGAGATGCATACAGAAGGGGCAGTGTCTGTGTTTGGGCTGGTATCTTTTTGGGTGGACGCACAGACCTCTGTGTCTTTCCAAGGGGAACCGTGAACGCTCAGGTTTATAGAGATGACATCCTTGATGCTTATATGCGCCCATATGCCTGGGCAATAGGTGATGTTTTCCTGTTACAATATGACAACACAAGACCACACAGGGCTCACATTGTAGATGATTATCTTCAGCAGGCAAACAATTCAGCGCATCGAGTGGCTAGCTCGATCACTGTACCTGAATTCACAAGTTTGGGAGGCTTTAGGGAGATGTCTAGCTGCTCTCAATACACCTTCCTCAGACCCTTACTGCGCTTGCAACTGCTTTGCAAGAGCAATGGCTCTCGCTTCCTATGGAACTGATAGACTGCATAATTGAAAGCATCACACATCGCTGTATGTGCTGTATTGCTTCTAGAGGCGATCATATTCCATATTGAAGGTACTTTTTCCTATAACAAACTGATACCTTCGATTTTGTTCACTTGATACATGTGCTAATTTCTATACTACCATAATTGTTTGGTACTTTCTTTCTATGTTATTTGATACCTTACTGTGTGTTGTATATTATGGGTAGGTTTCATAAAATTCTGCATGTAACTGTTTCAGTAATCATGATTTTTGTGATTTTTCCTTAATTTATGATAACCAGTGTATGTGAATTTTGGCCTCGTACAAACCAATTAAATTTTTGATCCATTCAGTGGGGATTGCGAAATTCAAAAGGGGTTTGTCTGAAAAAATTTTTTATCAAAAGTACCAGTGGAAAAAGGAAGATTCACAATTAGCCGTCACGTTATGTGAAAGTCTTATAAGGAGATGCCTAAAGGGAATCATTATATCATTATGTTTATTTCATAAATGATGTTAATCAAATTGATATGAAATGATTTTTTTCTTATCTTTATGCCAATTTAAATATTTATGATTATTTTGATGTCATTAAGTGCAGAATTAAGGAACAAGTTTTGGATGTCTGCAAAGAGGCTTCCAGAAACTGTTAAATAAACTGATAAACCTGCAAGGCTTTCCTTTTGAGCCTGGATAAATGTATAAACCAGTATATTGTTTTAAGGATGTGTATTATATATGGCTTATGTGCAGAAAAACTGTGAGATTGCATATTGTTGGAATGTAATAAAATTTGATCGCTAGTAATTAATTTTTTTTTTTTTTACATTGGCCTCAAAGTAAAGTGTTATTTTTAATCCATGGTACTTGATTGAAGTGTTAATATACGTGCTTTCTGTTCATCTTTAAGCTGACATTATGTGACTCTAAGAAATGGTAATTTTTATGGACTATTCTGGACCTGCCTGATAACGCCCGTCCATCTGAAATAGAAGGAGTTGGGACAAATAATATCTGTTTGTAATTAGCGAATTTAGTTTTTCATGGGAAAACCCCTGCTTCCTCTGGATAGTTGTAGAAGTTTTTGGACTGCAGCCCTGCAGTCTATCCATTTCTTGTTTCGCAACAAAGTTAAAAATGAGGAATTGTCTGAAAGATGCCGTTGAATTAAGGCCTGTCTTGCGTTTGGGAAGCTTTGTCTTTCCTTTCTACGAATAATGTGGTTGTGTTGTTTCTGTATACTAGTTCAGACCTTATTATCAGGGCTGTGGAGTCTATAGGGAAAATGACCGACTCCTGGAATTTTAAACCGACTCTGACTCTCTCATATATATGTAAACATATACACATGTGTTACAGCTTATATTTTTTAATATAAAAGAAATAATAGGTGCTACAGGAAAATATTGATGGCATAGCAAATTATTTATATTAATTAGCATTTGTTATGAAATGGAAAAACTGGCATTAGTAAGTTCTAAGAAACAGTATAGTTTCAGCAAGCTCTTTTTTTAGAGGGCCGTAGATCCAATTTGATAAACTTCAGAGCTGAGAAGAGTCTTTCCACACTAACTTGAGTAGGAGGAAGAGCTGTTACTGTTAGGGCTATTTCTTTTAACTTTGCAGGATAGATTTTTATAATTTCTAAAAGAGGTGTCTTGCAAGAGTACTCGTATTTCTCTATTTCTTCAAAGGCTGTGTAAAGATCTTACTTGTATTTTTTTCATTTTTATATCTAAAGCCTCTTGGTTCTTTATTTTCAGTCACTATCCCTTAGCATTTTCAATATTATTCAAATATTTCTTAAAATCTAATTCATCACTGGAAGAGGATGATAGAGACTCAATTACAATGTTTGCAGTCTGACTGTCCTGATTTCAATACTTCATTTGTTCTGAGAATAATTTCATTCCTAATTAAAGTTCATAGATGGCTTTGCCTTTTTAATTTGTTCGTCATTCAACAAAATTCGGTGTTTTGGATCTACGTATATTGAACCTGGCAAGATCTCATTGTCTAGGAAGTTAGTTTCTGTTTTCTTCATTGAAGAAATGATTGTGCAATAAGCCCTCCATTTCAAAAAGAACAAACATCACATTCTTCCATTCTCGTCCCCTGTTAATTCTTCAGATTGTAGTTTTTTGTGTGTTGTGTGGCTATATACGGTGTAGAAAGAGTTTCTAGTTCTGCAAGATCATTCCACAGTCTTTCTGTTAGTGAAACATTAGGGTTATCTACATCTTCTAAAAACGTTCTTAATTCTAACAACCTCTATATCATCAAATATATACTTCCTCATCGCATTGCTTGATCAATTTCCTGCTTACTTTCTTAGAATGGCATCAATTTTGGACTTCTTGCTGCTACTGCTGTTTAGTTAAATTTGCCAATGAGATTTTTAACTAAATAAATCAGTTTAATCAATAATGCCAAATATCACATCCATCCTCCTCCATTATATTTATTTGTTAATATGTCAATAAAATAGAAAATAACTATTTATTAATATATATAGTCCATAACTAAAAATAATAACTCAGTTTTTCATTAAATGTTTTTTCAATTCACTTTAATTTCTTTTCAGATTCAAACTGTCCAACAAAACCTGGAGTCAGAATCGACATGTTTTTAGCGACTCTCTCCTTTTACCCCAAAATCTGCCTGACTCCTTTTACCCCAAAATCTGCCTAACTCCAATTCCGACTCCACAGCCCTGCTTATTATAGCCTGGAACGTCACTGTTAAGCTTTAAAATAAATCTAAAAAGACAACCTGTCTCAATGTCTTCCATCCTGGGAGTTCAGCAATGTTACAGTATTTTATTTTAAAGTGGTACAAGTGCCATTTTCAATATAATGGCACTTGCAGTACTTGATGACTTGATCATTATGGATACCTATACTTTGATTTAAGTAAACAAAAAATTAATTTTATATTTTTAAGGTTACCAAATTATTATAATGCTCCCAGATAAATGAAGTATTGTAAGCCAGTCTACAGTAGTAGATGTATCATGAATTAATTTCCCTTTGCCTACCTAGAGGTTTTCATGCAATTAATTATACAAGTATTGTTGTTTTTTTGTGTGACGAATGTATCACTTTATAATAAAGTTTTTCTTTAAAAAGTTCTTGTGTTTGTGGTTATAAAAAGCATAGTAGGAGGTAGAAATAGTTGTATAATAAAATTTCTATTTATAATAAATTAAGCTTAAAAATATTATATAGTTATGTATTTAAAATATGTATGAAATTATCTCTTTTGACTTGAATTTCAGAAATATGCATGCATGACAGTATTCTTGTGGGAAACATCATTAGCATGTCAAAAACTGCAGAACCCATGTGCTTTTGATATTGATAGTAGCCATTTTGATTTTAATCTTCTTTCAAGTTCATCGTATAATTTTAATACTTCGGACAATAAAAACACGTAAGTAGTTTTATGGTCTTTTCTAGGAATATGTAAAATTATTTTATGAAATGTCTTTAATGGTTAATATAATGGAAGTTATCCAAAATCTGTAAATACAGTTCACCCTTAGAGCCACTAGCTCCCATTGAAGGCATATTATAAAATTGACCACTATTTCTGGGTACATAAGAAATAAGGTTACTGATAATTACATTTTTGCTAAGACTGTCTTAATTTCATAATCACTAAATATTCCATGTATATATGATAAATTCACAATAGAATAATAGTTTTTTTATGAAAAATTTTGTTTAACAATTCTGAAGTGTAAATTTTATCCTTGGTTCAGCATAGTGTATTTGGTGTATTTGTTATAGGCTCATTTCTGAAACAGCAACTTTAAGATCAGCATTTCTCAAACTGTGGTCCTCAAAACCTGCCCATGTGGTCCTTCTATATTTGCAAAAATGTTCGGTTATTTATAAATGAAATTAACAGAATTTTACATCATTTCATATTGGTGTCATGTGGCTAAGTATACTAGAATAACTTTGAGATGCATTATCAAAAATGAATGAACTAAATCTCTGTCAGTAAATTAATTCTTTGATTGTTCTCAGTGTCCATGAGATCATTTCTGTTATTATGAGTTTTCCCTCTTTTTATTTTGTTTTTGTCAGCAATGTGAGAATATCATAATCAATTATCACGTACATAATTACATAATATTTACAATTACACAAAATAGTTACATAATATCTGATAATTAGAGGTTTAAAAAAAGTTTATAGCAAAAATTATGAAATAGGGCTATTTTTACCCCCTCAAAAAAAAGCATTTTTTGAGTTTTTTGCAAAAACAATAAATAATTTGAAACTAGTGATTTTTTTATGTCCTTCATCCCCCCAAATCATGCTAGGACCTATAGCATTTTGAGAGTAGTGAGTTTAGTAACTAAAAAATTGACAAAAACATCAAAATAACACATTTTTTACAAGTTGGAGTGTGATGTGTGAACAGAAGACATAGTTTTATTATTATTATTATTATTTTTTTTCATTTTCCTTAGCTAGGTAATGGACAACTTTTCCAGAGTATAGCAGTAGAAAATTAATGAAAATTGTGTTCTTTCGGCTCACCCTATTGAACAACCGCATAATAAATTATTGCTGCATATTGTGGCAAAGTAGTTTCGCTAATAAAATAATGATTTGCTCTTCCTATTGGTGCTGTTCAAAGTTGGCTCAGTCACATGTACTTGTGATTTTATGTATTGAATTTTGTATCTCTTAAGTGACTCTAAATTAAGAATGCCTACAAAACACAAGGGGCAGAAACATTAAATTTTGATAGATATTTAAATTTTTTTCAAGGTGATGTTAACAATCTAATGCAAAGACAGTTTGCACAAAAGTATGATAGATGGTTACTTTTTAATAAGATGGCTAATTTACTTTGTTTACTAAAATTTTTTAAACAACGAGATAATTGACAAAAGAGAAAAATCATGTAGGCAGACTTCATAAGGTAAAAATTTTAAAAGGTGATGAATGCTCATGTAATTTCTAAACAGACTTTATAATGCAGTTTTTATAGATTGCCTTCTACTTTAGACATAAAACTTGGTTTTCATATATTAGATATTATTTAAGTAAAACATTTCAGAAAATTAAGCATAAGATATTAAAAAAAAATTTTTTTTTAAATATCTTATTCTTAATTTTACATTACATTACATTATTCTTTATTTTGTGAAGAAATTAAATCTCAAAGAAGATTCTGTATTCAGAAAGCTGTATTCAAATCTAGGGACAACGGATAAATTCCATGTTGGCCATGGGGTAAGAGGTTTTAAGCATACAAAATCATAAATAAGTCAACATACTTTATTTCAACTTTTCTTTAATAGTCTCCAAATGCTTTAACAGAGTAAATCCATCACGAGAATCAATAGTATCAATCCCTGATGGGTGTTTTCTCTGACATAATCATTTTCACACACACACACACACAAAAAATCATTTTAGAGAGGATTCACTGGATTTTTAACCCGAGAAGTTTTTATGAACATTTAAAATATGGCATTTAGCCAAAATACGTAATGGTCACAAGTATTAACTACAGAACTGTGTGGATAACAGGTCACATGAAAGCCTTCTGTTTGCTTAGAAAAGAGAATTTACCACTGAGGCAGGGAAAATATCTCTGGTCATTCCGATCTCAACATTTTTGTGCCTTTTCACTGATATACATTTTTGCAGAAATAAATGCTAAAATTTGTATTCACTCAGAGCATTGGGACCAGAAAAGCTGAAAAAAAAATTCATAATTTAAATGAATGCTAACTGAGAAATGTACATATTTCACTGCTTACTTTTAAAAATAAGACCTCTATTGATCATGGAACTATATTTCTTTGTCAGAAATATCTTTTTTTTTTGTATTAATAGTTATTTACAATTGTCTGGTTATAATAATTATATTATTTATCTTTTATCTAATTATAATTAAATAGCTATTATATATAATAATGGTAATATAAAACTTGTATCTTAATTAAAAACTTATATCAGAACAACAGATTACTTATTCTCAATAGAAACAGCATTAAATGGTCTATAAATATCATTTCCAATCTATTTTTAGAAATTTCTTTCAAATTTCTCCATGTCAAACTCATTTAATACTTTGCAGTACAATTATCTTAATTTTTTAACTGTGGCCAAGACTAATGTCAGCATAAAAGGTTATCATGCTTTTTGGTTTTCAGATACTGATTTTTAAAGCAGAAATTATTTTAGACATCATTGCTTATCATGCTTTTTGGTTTTCAGATACTGATTTTTAAAGCAGAACTTATTTTAGACATCATTGCTAAAATTATTACTCATGCTGCCATGAGCTGATAAATCATGTGGTGATGAAAGCAAAAGATAATAATAAATTATTTGCCAAGTTGGCTTAGAGGTTATACTATGCTCAGTAGCATAAAATAAAATAAACTTTTATAGAATGCTTTTGTATGAAATCTATGCTGTTATATCTGGCAGTTACAGAGCCTAGTTATTGATCATAGAGAATTATGCTAATAAATTATTGTGTTTCTTCAATATGGAGGTGTTTTATTTCGTGCCTCATTGGAATTAAGAATCAGGACCCTCCACATGCTTTATTATTAAAAAATGTCCACTTTACATGAAACATTATGTGTATGTTGTTCTTGAAATCTAATTTTTGTGCCTTTTCCCAAGATATCTAATTAAAGTTTCATGATAGAAAGATAAAATCGTATAGGTAATAGAAAACCTGATTTGAAATTAGTAATTATTAGTAAGTATGTCATGAAAAAATTGGACTTGTATGTTTTAGTGGAGAGTTCCCTTTTTATAGGAGAGCCTGTAGTAGGAGAGGTCATACTCTAGCTCATGCAGTTTGAAGTTTTATTTTATGGTTCAGTGTGACTGCTATCATCTGCCTTTAAAATGTATTTTTATTTAATATATTTCATTAAGCTGATAAAATAAATGAAACTGCACATTTAATGTTGCTGATTGCTATCTTTTCATGTTTACAAGTCTGTAAATAAATTTAAGTACAAGTACTTGAGTACAATTAAAGAATGATTAAGTTATAGTTAGAGAGTAATCAGGAATTTGAGAGGATTAAGAAATAGTAAATGAAAAGAATAATACTTTTAAAGAAAGTTTACTAATCTATTATCAGTTTATATCACAGAGAATTAGTATATGATATTACTGATTATTGACTTCCCTACGATGTTGAAAATTATATTAGAAAATTCTTTTTCATAACTGTTATAATTTGCCTTTTAAACATTTGATTCCTAATGTCACTATATTGAATAAAATAGAACTGTCTTGATGGCTGATAATTGATTTAATTTAATAATGACTGATTTAATACCCAGTTGCAATTATTTTAAAATTCTTTCTTTTAGGACTTACTATATTAACCTCTGTCATGGAATACAACAAACTGTTAATACATTTGGTTGTTCTCCCACAACAGCTGTCTGTATGGTAGATCCCGAGGGCCTATCATTAGGCATGGTAGAAACTATGAAAGTGAAGTCATTTAGTAAGTTTCTTGCTCTGATTTGTCAAATTACATAATGAAAACTAAAGACTTCTCTCATACTGTTAGAGGATTCCTTGGAAACTTTTTATAAACTGAAATGCAGACAGTGGCAAAGTAATTACAATTAATTTATGTGAGGAAAGCTTTTAAATGGGCATAGTCCTTTGATAAAATAAAGCTAGATAAATAAATAAATAAAATATCATACTATGAGTCTATTAAAAATTTTACATCATAAATAGTTCATGTAATTCAAATAAAGTAATATATTCAAAATATAGTTTCATCTTCAAAAATTGGAAAAGCAAGGAACTAGCTAGAAGATGGATTTCTATAAGCAATGATAATGCTTTACATTGCATTGTCAGAGATCTGGTAGTAAGAAATCCAGGGATTAAGAGGAAGAGAAAGGGCAATTATCAGCTCTTCATGTTTGTTCAGTGTTTGTATTCTTCATACTGCTTACTTTGTTGGATTCCATTAGAGGCACGCTATTCTGATATCTGCCTATCCTGGTATCAGATATGATATTTGTTATCTGCTCTGTCTGATGTGAAAGCTGTCATGTATGATTGTTGACACTTCTTATACTGGTATAATTTCTGTATTGTACAGTTATTTATCATTTATCAAAATATCCAATTCTGAATGATATTTTGCCTTTTAGTATTTTTCCTAAAAAGGAAAATTCTATTTGAGGTATATTTTTGTAAATGCAAAATGCACTTATTGAAATCTCTTAATCCAACAAAGTTCCATAAAATAGGTATAGATGCAGGCTGTTTTCATTTAGCATTGGGATTGCATTCATACAGTAACATTACTAATTGAATTAGCACAAAACAAATTCTAGTGTGTAATGTCACTGGAGAAAAATATATTCAACAATTTATCATTACTTTAATGACTTCGCTTTCATTCATTTAAGTTCATTGCAGTCACATGTTGATACCGTACTTTTCACTCATGAATTTAACTTTCATGTTTTTCATTTTTAAACTTTTTTAAAGGTGACTTTTCTTGTATTTATTTAAATTCTAAACCACTGTAGTTTTGTATAAGAGAACTATCAAAAACAGAGAATTAACTGTATGTTGTAGCATTTTATCTCGAATTTTAAGCCACGTTATTCAAAATTTAAACATTTACAGTTAATTGTAATTTTTAATTTGTGTTTTACAGCACTTTCACTTCGCTGTAATAAATTAATTTTAAAGCACTACTTGTTTGAATAAATATTTTCTAAAAAGAATTGCTGTTTTTTGACTTATTTGTATAAATATATATATATAAAAAATGGGTTAATTAAGTAAGCAAATCAGTGTTTAATTTGATTTAAATCTGAGTATGAACGTATTTTTTTACATAAGATGCATTATATATTTATAAAGTTTCTGAAATGTTTTAATCCCTTCCCTTCAAATTGCAGTTATAGTCAATTTTAACATCTGAAAGACTGAGTAAACTTCTATCCTTGCAGTCCAAAGCATGTGAGTCAAACAAAAATTATTTATTTAATAAGAAGAAATACTGCTTCATGTATATATACATTGCCGGATTTACGTATAAGTTGCACATGCTATAGCTTAAGGCCTCCACTTTTTTCGGGCCACCTTCAAAAATTGTACTATATCTCGCAGTTAGGAGAAAAAATGTCTCAAATCCATCACAAAGGGCTCCATATCTCAAATACCTTAGGATCTCATCAAATATAAATCTAGTCCCATATATATAAGATATAAACTGAAACTTTTTGTTGAACTTTTTTTACAAGGAGTAATTATTCTTGCATACATGCAATATGTGGTACATAAGTGAAATGGCGTGAATGTTTGTTGTTGTTCAACTCTCATATCAGAATACAAAGTCCAAGAGTGTCCTGCAAACTCAACTTACTGTGAACTGAAGTTATGATGATTGGTTATGATGATAACATTGTCAAGTTTTACAGAAGAAGGAATGGGTTACACACAACTCATAATATTTTGTTCAGCACCTAAATCAGTGGCAATTTTATTAAGAGATTTTTCTTTATTGTATTCCTTAAGGCATCTAATTTTATTTTTATTATCATGTTCATTTGTTATTTTGTCATTCACCATTTTTACTTATAAGTCTAGCTATAAACTAAGGAAACTTAACCAGAATGAACTGAAAGTTAAACTGATAACAGAGTACTAAAAATATATGTATAAATTTCTATGCAATCCAAATAACCGCTTGTAACAGAAAATAATGTGAGTAATCGATAGCAGCTCCCTGACCTTCATTAGCCACTGTGTTAAAGAGAAGAGAGAAGGGATAGATTGGAATTTCCTGGATGAGAACAACATCATCAGCAAATTCTTTATATAGGTCTCACGAAGCGAAAGATATAGGTCTCACAAAGAGAAAGAGATAAAAATTACAAAATTATAATACCACAACAAACCTTTAAACAGAATGTGAAGAAATGTAGACATTCATACATCTAATTAAGTATTATAATTACAATAATACTGTAATTAAAATATCTGTATACCATTTTGCATCTTTTAAGCAGTGTCAGATATCATTACAGTCTACCTACATTATTTCAAAGATAATAACCTACTTGACTAACAGAAGTCATTTAGTGATTAAAACAAGTGATTGTCTGGTTTTGCGGAATGTCAGGTAACCAGAAGTCAAATTGTAGTCTTTTGCCGTAGCAAAGTAAGCAATATTGTGCTTTTTCTAAATAAAAATGCTTTTTGTTGCTGTGTGTGTTGATGCAACCCCACGTTAGTAAAAGTTGCCTAATTTTCAGTTTGTTTGCGAACCTTTATTAACAATGTGTTTAACAGTTCTGTAGTTTTAATAAATTTTCATAAGCAACACTGGCATATTCTTTTGGGGTGTTCCAAGTTTGATATTTTTATAGATAAATCATATTTTTTTTATAGATAAATCATATTTAATGTTGTCTTAAAATCAATTTTAAAATATGCTTTTATGAGAAGTAGATGCAGTGAAAGCAAATGGGATATTGATTTGAATGTATTCTTAAAGTGACCACCATGAAATTTGAACAGATTTAGAGAAACAAAAACCTAATCTTAAGTAGATTTATGGATTGAATTTTGGGATAAATATCTAACTAAAAATTCGTACACATGTAATAAATAATTATTTGCAATTATAAGTGATAATGTGTTTTTAAATAATGCCAAGCTGCAACAATATGTTTGCACTGTTAGGTAAATATCAAAACTTAATTAAACTTAAATAAAGTTAGAAATCAGCTGAAAATATATTTCAGTTCCAGAGCTCGAATATTTTTCCTCTTCTTTCTTCATCAAGTAGTTTTATCAAAATATTTTTTTGAAGTGTTAAAATACTCAAGTAAATAAAGGGAAAAGGTTAAAATGCATAGCATTGCACTAAAAAAAAAAATTATTTTGAAGATATATTTTAATTCTTTGTCATTATATATTATAATATAACAATACTGACTAATATTTTTAATGCATAGCAGATGTACAGAGTAATTAAATGCTATTAATATTTGAGTCTCAGATTTACATGAAGTATTTTATTCCTCATGCTTTTTTTTTTAATGAAACAAGCATTTTTGCACTAAATTGGGGGGGGAACACGAATGCGTAGCATAATTTTCAATAATGGAAATTTTAGCAAAACACTTAAAAATTTCATAAAATATAAACCAGGAAACATATAAACTCTTATTGTACTGAAATAGAGGCAAGCTCACTAGTTTTATGTTATTTCACAAATGCACAAAATATCCATCTGTGTTAGTACTATTTAGATTTATATAGTAATCCACTTCATCCATATCCTGTTTTAATAGTTGTCAAGGGGTATAGCATCAGTGATGCTAGTTCATATAAAAGATTCTGGAGTTCAGTGGAAACTGGAAGCAAAAAGACACTAAGTATCCTTGACGAACTTACACAAGTCACATTGGGTTACATTTAGAAAATTAAAGCATCATCTTGTTCTACATGTCTATTCTTCTACCTTTGTGGCAAATTTTGTGAGGTACTCTCACAAATAGTCTGAATAGTGGTTTGATATTGAACCGTATAACTGTCATAATCATCAGCATTTTCCTCCATTTGTGACATCAGTCATTTTTCCAATATGTTGAAGTAAATTCTCCCAGTAAATAAATAGATTCCTATTGCATCTGCAAAGGTTGGCACTGTGAGTATTTATAGTTTACATTAAAAATCAATTAGTGAACATATTTTTATATCAATACTATAAAATTTGATATCAGTTGCATAGTTTATTTGTTATGAATTTTTTCAGTTTATTTGAGTGAGTGTTTGGTATGATGAAAAGCAACATGTGTGCTATTCAAGGGCATATTTTAGAGGAAAAAAGCCATTAATTTACCCCCCCCTACACACACACAAAAAAAGCACCAAGTAAAATAATGTATATTGTTTGCAAATAAATGGTAATGTATTTAAATGTCCTTAATTTTTTTCAGATTCAACTGACTTGTTGCTAACATTTGAATCAGGGGACAGCAGAGCATGTTCTACTGTCAGCTCTGATAAAAATCTGAAGCCTATAACAAGGCTTTTTATGAGATGTGGATCAAAATTGGGCCACCCAAGAATACTTTCAGGACCTGATAATAAGTGTTTTTATGATTTTGTTTGGGAATCCAGCCTAGCCTGTTCAAATTTAGCGTAAGAAATTTTGTTTGTTTTATGTTAATATTCATGAATGTATGATCATATTGCAAAATATTGCTCTGAGGGTATTGTACTACTCATTTATATGCCTTGCACAGTTGTCACAAACTCAAATTGCATGCAGGCCAAATACAGAATTTGAAAGAAACTGAGAGGTCGGAATTTTTAAGTTTTTTAACAGGAATTTTTCTTAAGTTTTTTGAATAAAATAACAATTTTAACTAATTATCCAAAAGAGGAGGTAGCCCAGAAGGGCTATTATTCTCAAAATGGTATTTTGTAGTGCTTTGCTATAAATGCCAAATCACCTTTTAAATTGTTGCCACCAAGTATTATTGCCCTATATTATATTTGAAGAAATTAAACAATGAAGAATCTGCATGAATATATGTGTGCTTTTCACACTGTGAAAAAATTACTGTACCTAGAGCCATCAAATTTTGATTAACGTGATGTTCCACCTGAACATGGGCAACTTGAAGCACGAATATTGATTTTTTTTTTATTATCTATTTCATATTTTGTTAAACTGTAATGAAGTTTTGATTGACAAACTTGATGATTAAATTAAATTGTTTATTATCGAATTATTAAATTGTTTATTAAAAAATTAATTAAATTGTTGCCACCAAGTATTATTGTCCTATATTATATTTGAATAAATTAAACAAGGAAGAATTTGCATGAATGTATGTATGCTTCTCACACTATGAAAAAATGACAGTACCTAGAGCCATCAAATTTTGAATAACATAATCTTCCATCTGAACATGGGCAACTTGAAACACTAATTTTGATTTTTTTTTATTATCTATTTCATATTTTGTTAGACTAAAGTGTTATTTTTAGTTATTTTTTATTAATAAACTAAATGATTTCTAAACAAGCAATTCAATACTGTACAGGGAAAAAAGAAAAAAAAAAAAAAACATTTTTATCTCCTGCGCATGAGACTGTCTGTCAGAAATTCTAAAGATAAGTTGGTTTTAAATATTTTGTGATATTACCCTAAAGTTGAATTTTATAAGATTTAAGTATGAAGAACATGACATTTAATAAATAAAGGTAACACACAAAACTTTAAGAAAACTTCCTTTGTGTGTTTTATAAAATTTGAAAGCTTTTTGATTTTTTGAAAAAAATTTTATTTGCTAAATATTTATCAAACATGGAAAAGAACACAAGGGCTCTCTGCTTACTGACTGCCATGATGTAGGAACCTTACTCTAGTCACATGGTTTGGAACACAAGCATACACTATAGGTACTATATACACTATAGGTACTATACATTACCATACAATGACTACCTCAGCTTTTTCATTCTCTCTTTTCCTTCAATAGTTGTTCTGCATATAAGCTCAAACCAAATATCTTTCTCTTTAAAACTATAAGGACCATACTAACAACAAATGCATAACTGAAATGCTTTTACGGGCTGTGTAGAATTTCTTTAAGGCTTTCTTTAAACAGAACTCCTTTTATTTACCAAAAACAGAGATTCAGATTTAATGGAACTTTTAAGACAAGAAGATATAAAACTAATCATGCCATTAACATACATGTATATAATGATATAAGATTAACATGTATGTAATTATACTTAAAATATAATGATTTTACATTAAAGAATTCTTAATGCAGGTATTTGTTTTAATTATTTTTGTGCAACTAATCCAGATGTAATGCAAAAATGTGAAAGTGAAAAATATACACAAAACTTAGAAAGAAATGATCTATAATGTATATAATTTAATAGTCTGCTCATTGCTTGGTCCCAATATGTGTGGATTAAAGGAATACTAATGAACATGTATTTTGTGGCTTTAATCTTTATATAAAATATAATGTATAATTTACCGTATTAATCATAATATAAATTCAATGTTCTTTAATATTTGAAGTATAGAAAATATAAAGTAAATAATAAATATCTGTAAAAATATTATTATTTTGACAGTGTAGAAGTTATACTGGAAAAGGATGGTATAATAAAGAATCCAAAATTTGATTATTCCTTGGATCTTAGAGATATTTTGGATCAGTAAGCTATTTTCCTTATTAAACTATGTTGTCAAAAATTTATATTTATTTAGTTTTAAGATATATATATTTTAAAAAAAGCGTAATTAGTGGTGTTGGAAGGAACCGTTTGATGAAAAGAGATTTGTGGCAGTTGTTCTGTGTGGAGGCATTTCTGTAGTGAGATATTTAAGGGAACACATAGTTGACATCTTTGATGAATGACCGCCTGGTAATGGCTAAGTGCATAGCAAAAGAATGAATGGTTTGCAGACAAATGTGCTGTGAGTTAACACGTGATTTATTTCTGAACATTCCAGAAAAAATATTTATTCCATATCACTGTACAACAGTAGTGAATAAGTACACTGGGATTTTATTATGAATTATTACATTTCTGAAACAATAAAGGAATCCAAGAAATGACCAGATGAGGTCAATTTTGCAAGCTAGAAGAAGCGGAAACGCTATGACCAAAAAGAGGTGAAGAGAGAGCAGATTGCACAGCAAACAGTTTTTATACCAAGTATGATTACATTTCAGATCACATTGCAAGAGTGTTTATATTAAGCGAATAAAATTTCAGATGTATGATAGATTAATATTTCTATGCTGGGTTAAGATTTCATTGCATTCCAAAAATAATTATACAATAAAGATTAGAAAACGGATCACTTTTCAGAATTAAATGAAGTGAGGATTATAGTAGAAAAGTTATTGCTTTGTTATTTTCGGAATGAAGGGGGAAGCATTTAGAGAAGTTCAAGAGCTATTGTTAATTTATTACTAGAAAGGTAGATATTTTATATTTTACACACACACACACATATATATAGTATATAATTTATTATTAGGAAAGTTTCTTTATATATCATCTCCAAGAAATATAAATTTAATTAATGTGATGAATTATTAGAATAAATTTGTGTCAGTATTTTAAGTATAAGTTGTTTATTTCTCTTGTAGTAAAAATATTTTAATAAGCTGTAAAGAAATATTATTTTAAACTAGAAAAATTCTAAATAGTAAAATTAAAAAGTAAAATTTATAAAGTATTGAAATGTAGCTAATGTTATTTACCATAGATTAACTCACTTGGTCAAGAATAACAAACCAATCCACTATCAATTAACAATAACCAAATTGAGAGCGGCTCGTCTTTTTTCCAGGTAAGAATCAAATTATTAATTTTGCTAGAGTCAAATCATAAGCTAAGAACAAAACTCAGAAAGGAGAAAGGTAATTAGCCTGCTGGAGCCAAAATGCTTGCCATAAGTAAAACCGAAAATAAAAATGAGTAAGATTTTCTTCTTAATTTAAGGTATGCATTAAGAACTGAATTAAGCGATATCCTCACTTTAGAAAAAAAAAAAAAAATTCCCCGACACTCTCATATTATTGTAAAAACAATAAAAATCTTTTGAGTAATATAAAATAATTTTAAAATATACAAAAGAAGATATTTGAAATCAATGGAAGTATGTACAAATTAATACTTTCTTTTAGATTTAAATGCAAATTAAAAAGTAGGTATTTAAATACTAATTAATACATTCTTTTAAATCTAAACACAAAATAAAAAATTTATGAATTTTAGATTTATACACAAAAACAAAGATAGGTATTTTACATTCTTTTAGATTTATATCAAGGTTGTCACATTACCTGAAAAACCAGGAAAAGTCAGAGAATTTTAGTCAAAATCTGCAAAAGTTGAGGAATTTCCCCCAAAAAGCGATTTTCGCGTCAACATCGGGAGCAATCACTTTCTTGGTGAATCATGTATCACGTGAGCTTCATTCAGACAACTGGCATAGAGCCAGTTTTTGCAGCGCCAATCAGATTGTCTTTTAGAAAGGCAAAGCAAGT
Source organism: Stegodyphus mimosarum (assembly GCA_000611955.2). Lineage (NCBI taxonomy): Eukaryota > Metazoa > Arthropoda > Arachnida > Araneae > Eresidae > Stegodyphus > Stegodyphus mimosarum. The sequence goes on from KK118489.1 coordinate 82,375, forward strand.
TTCTAGCATCTTTGGTTTCCGATAACCTCGAGAATCTAGAGATTCCCATGCACATATGCAGTGCATGTTGAGCGAAAGTAAATTCCCCCATTCTCGTATAAAAGAAAATCTTTTAAACCTTTTCTTCTTTCATAAATGCCTTATTTGTCATTTTGCTGTAGAAAAGCATAATAATAATAATAATCAGTCATCTAGGCTAAACATTTAATATTTGCCAAAATACAGCCGATTTTTGTATTTCAGTTTTTAATCCTTAACTTTATTTTAATCTTATTTGTATCATTTAATGTGCTTCTTCCTTCTAAATTTATTTATTATTATTTAATAATATTTTCAAATTTCAGCCAATTTTCTCTGGCATACGTGTGAAACTAATTCTATCAGTAATGTGCATCACACAATTTAGTGCACATATTTTTTACTTATGTATGTTGCTAAATAAATATAAAATACTTGAATTTATTTTAAAATATCATTAAAAAGATTTATTTCTTCCTTTAGCTGCAAAATGTCTTCAGAAAAGACATTTTAAAATCCCAATTGGGAAGATTCTAATTGCAGTCCTTAGTGAAGAAAACAACTTCTATTATAAAAGTAATGCTTTGGGGATTATATATGTATATAAAAAAATTTGCCAAATTTTTGTGTTTTCAAGTGGTACCATAATTTACCAACATAGCCAATGCACAGTAGTCAGATAGCCTGGAATTTTCTTGAAACACACCTGGAAAAGCCAGGGAATTTCATTCTCCTGTATGAGTGGCAACCCTGTTATATGCAGAATCTAAAATCTTTCTAAACCTCGCCTGCAAATCAACGTCACTGTCTTGCGTGGAACATTTGTATCAGACCTATCTAAAAATGTTTGAAACTTCAAAATGGGATGTTAAAATAATTGCTTTAACTACGTTTGATAAATTTATGGCAAAGCATAAGAATGAGATCAATTTTTGATAGTTTGTGTTTTGTTATTCAAATCCATTAAATCAGATAGATATGTATCTTATATATTGTTGTGTGCATACAGATTCGTAATAGATTGAGTGCACACCGATCCGATGAAATGATGATAAAATTTATTTTATCAAAATAAACACTTCAGAAATCTGGAAATTTCCACAGAGATAGTCGTACAACTCTTCACAATATCACCGAGTACAATCAGTAGTTACACTTTAAACTGCTATGAATATTAAACCCAATGCAGTGTAAAGCCTATCTAAAGAGCGAAGTTGACTTGGAGATGTCTCAGTATTGCAACACATGCTGAACTAACAACTGAGAGCAGTTCTTCTTTCTCCAATCTAACATAATTTTCATCCTGCCACTGGGATATTTTTAGCACTTTCAGCTTCTCGAAATTACTGAAAGGCATATGAGGGTTGAATTATGATTACAGCTATACAAAACATCAAATACAGTTGTTCAGTTACTATGCTTATTACGACAGTACAGATACTGGACCGAAATGTCGCCAAGTTTGGCAAAAAAAAAAAATTAGACACCAAAACCGTTGCCATCTTAGCGAGATAGTCATTTACTCAATTTTAAATAGACTTACCCCTGTATTCTTACTTTTCTGGCAAACCTCATTTCTGTAGTTTTTCCTGTTACATTATACACAAGAAATACTACAATTTCACATATAATTTCACTAAAGTTACCTATCTATGTATAAAATGTGTAACAATATATGTAATTTATTAGAGAATGTATAAATGAAAAGTTACCTCTTAGGAAATGTGAAATATAATTTAGAAGGTAAATGTGTACTATTGTGGAAATCAAAAATTGGAATTTGTAATTAACTAAACTGGACTTGGTAATTAAAATGCTAAATAAATTTAGACAAGTAAAATAAGAGAATTGTTGATTCCGCAGAAAGATCCCAACTTGAAGGGGAATTGAAATTTCTGTACAGTCACCAGCAATTCATGAGAATTGTGTTTTGTCTTTCCTCCTTTCTAAACAAAATTCCTAGTCCAAATTAAAATTTTCTAATTAGTTTTATAAAATCTGAATTTAAATCTTAAACAGTCTCAGAAATGTGAAAAAATTCTTTCTCTTTCTATTTCTCTATATAAGATATTGCTTACTTTTAGTGTATTATAGTTGAACTATAAAAGCAAAGTAAATGGAGATTTTGTATGAAATCTGCATATAAAATTAATTAAAAATTCTTTAATATTACGTATGGTACATTGAAATTTCCAACAACATTTCTTATTTACAGTATGTTATGTATTGGCTGCACATTAAAACAAAATATTTATTAATTGCATTATACTTCATTGGAAAGTATTATATGTTTTTACTGAAATAGTTTTAAATAATAAGCATATTTTTATCTTGCAAACATGGATGCCATTTGCTAGAAAGATTTTATATTCAGATAGAAGAAGAAGTTAAAGGCATTCTTTCTTTCTATAAAAATCTCCTTCACACAGCATAACAATTAAGGCTACTTGCAGCTTACAAATTTAAAAATGGTACCATCTGCCAGCCTCTTATAGAAGCTGTAGATTTTGTGTAAAACTATTTAGCACTCAATAAATGCTTATTTTTTGTAAAAAGGGTATAAATTAATTGCTATTTATCTTCCCCCCCACATTTTGGAAAAGGTAATTGAAATTTGGTACCTTCTTTTTACAGAACAGTATAAGGTGGATTATTTTCGAAGGATTTTAGCATTACAAAACGTGTGCATTAATAGCTACAATATGTGATTTTAAAATAACTTTTATCTTTTGATTGTCTTACTAAATAAAGAATGGTGTATTCATTTAAAATCCTGTCTAAATGATTGGAAGCGTTTGTACAGTCCGTAAAAGTCCTTAGGTTTTTTTGAATTGATTTTTAGTCCTTAAAAGTCCTTAATTTCGGCCAAAATGGGTAGAAGGTCCTTAATTTTTTAATCATTTGAAATTTCTCTCTGATTTGAGTGTGAATTAGCATTTTGGAGGAATATTTTTGGCAATTCACTGACAAATAAGGTTACCTTTGAATGAATTCATAGGTTATAATTTGTTCCTATTTCAGATATAAATGGTAGGATATTTCAGTTTCTGAGCAAGAAGTGAAACATAAGGATTTCGAAATTTCATTTTTTTCTAATGAAGAGCTCTTGAACAACTTTTCTCTTTTGGAGATGTGAATTCTTTTATTAAATGGTTCTAAATTTGGTGACTTAACATCTTGTTGATTTTAAGATCAGTTTCTATAGAAAATTTTTAATTCCGAGATCTGGGAATTTTTCAATGATTTTTTTAAAACATCGTAATATTGACAAATTTCATTAAAATAATGGTAATATATTGAAATTATATTTAAAATAACATTAAAATAAATCATTTTTATTTTTGCTGTAATATTATAAAGTCCCATTTTAACCACTTATTATACAATATTTTGAATCTGAAAAATAAACAAGGTATAATGCTATAAAGCACAATTTCCGAAATAGTTCTTAGCAAAAGCAAAACAGCTATGTAATTAATTAAAAATAACTTCTTTTTAATTTCTTCATGGTAAGAGTTTTTCCCGTGTTACTGTCTCAGGATATGCATCAGTTTTCTGTATAAAATTAATTTTACACTTTTCTCCGTCTGATTTTTTTTTCCTCCAAAATAGTTCTGGCTTTTTGCTGTTATAGAATTCGTAGAGATAATTTTTCTTTAGGATTTTAGTCATTGCAGCTCGAAAAGTTTAGAAGGATTTGAAGGCAAAATATATAGACCCACGATTCTAGCAGATTCCATAAAATTGTGACAAAATGAAAAATGCCTCCGTAGTATTAACATGTAATGAATTTTTTTTTACAGAAAGTTTGCCATGAATTTCTTACTTTTTGGAGAACGTCTGGAAGAACAATGAAAACATAATATTTTAATATTTTACTTCTGATACTGGAATTTTTTTCTTAACATGTTTATCTTCCCTTTATTTTCGCTATTTTTCACTAGACACAAGCATGGAAAATATCAAAAATGCGTCTAATCTTATCACATAGACAGGAATGTTTTCATTAATAAAGAAACTGAAAACTGACAATTTAAAAGATTCATCTAATATGTCTTAATGCATCATACACAGAGCTGGCACTAGGCATTTTCCCACCTGATGCAATTTCCTGTGGATCCTAAATTCTGCTGCCTGGTCCCTTTCTAAATTCTGCTTTTAGTGCCTGCTCTAAATTCTAAAAGTTTTGTCATTTCTAGATTTGTTGCTCGGTGTATCATTAAATTTTAAATTCTGCCACACCAGCTTTGTAACTGGCCCTTACAATATATATTTCATATCTCTTATTAATGTTCATATGTCTAAAGAAATAAAATTAGCAGCTTTTTCGATGCATTCTAAATGCATTTGAAATTTTTATAATAATAGAAATCTTTAAATCAAAAAATTCTAAAATGAAGAGGAAACCTGTTGAAGAAAGAAACTGAATACATAAAGAGAAAAAATTATTCTTCAAAGATATGTACAGTTATTATTATGTAAATCGCTGCCAACATTTGAATTTATTATGATGATAGAGTTACTGAGCCAGCTTAAAATAAAATTAAATTGTATAGTCCACTAGTTCACATTTTTAGTTTGAATTTGACTCTTAATCTTTTTTAATTTCATCACCACGAGCTGTAATTGATTTTGTTAGCATAAGAACATGCATTTATATTTCAAGTTCTTTTTAAATAAGAGGATTATTTAAACCTTTGTCTGACTTTGTAGTATTATTATTAAAATATAAATAATAATAATATAATAATAATTTGCTTCGCTTCTGTGTGGGGATTTTGGACTATTTAACTTTTGCCAGATCAAATAAACTGTCACAGGTACATTGTGGAGAGGTTGACAAGTTAGGGGATAAAACATGCAGAAACTAGTGAGAACACTGGTTTGCATATTAAGACAAATTTTTAATTGTAAAAAAGATGCTTAAAGAGAAGGAAATTGATATAAATTAGCCAAAATGTCTAGGAAGGTTTCAAATTAAAACGCATAAATATTTTGTTGAGTGTTGTTGCTACAAAACATAACTGTGTTGTAGCTTTTAATGTGTAATTATCCTAATATCATTTAAGAATCAATGTCATCCATTACATGTATTTTAAACTGTGAAATTTATTAGATTATGATTTTAATAGGGCTTTTTTAACATTGTTAAATAATAAATAGAATATTATAGTGACCACATAAATCCATAATGACTAAGGTTATCTAACTATCTGATTTAATCAAATAATTCAAAACTAACTACTTACCCTTAAAAATTATTTCTGTGTATTAAAGGGGTTATTGCCTTTTATTTATCCTTACCGTGGTCACAAGATAAAACACAAAAATGTAAAATTCAAGTAAAACTTATTCTTCTCATCTAATGAGACTTGAAATAATACAAAACAACTTATCACTCTGGTGCTTTAGTGGCTTATTGGAACCTTAAAGTATATTAACTGAGTTACAACCCTTGGAATGCTACATGAAGCCACAACACTAACTGCATGAGACAGAGCACAACTAATTTTCGAAACTTGCCAACAATGCCTAGATCAGGCCTTTCAGGTTTGTTCTGATTAGCAGGTTTCTCTTTAGGCAAGCAGCAGCGGTGACAACAGCCAGTCTTTTCTTATGAACCATGCTGATTATGATTTTACTCCTCATTTTAACCTTTGTCGCTTGAGATAAAATCTACCTGCTATTTAAACCTCTAGACTGAGCAAGTATGTGACAAAATGAGACATAAAAAAAATCATAAAGCTAACTCTTAGTAAAACATAAAATGTCACTTATCTTCTTTCACATATGTCCAACTATTAAAGGGGTAAAATATTTAATGCTACTTGATAAAATTCATCAAGTTTACTTTATTCTCAAACTTATTAATAGTTATGTTAATTATGTTTAATAATAATGCATCATACTTACGGTTCTATTTTATTTTTAGGATAATATTCCAAAAGTGAAGTTCAAGCATAGATAATATTTTTAATTGAATTTATTCAGTTCCCATTTCCTTATAGGTCCTTAATTTTTTTCATTAATGGTCTTTAAAAGTCTTTAAAAGTATTTAATTTCCATGTGCAGAAATATGTACGAACTCTGTTTGCACCAAGTTATATGGTTTGACAGGATTTCACAATCATATAAGATGCCACCTGTTGCTAACTGTGCTAGGTTCTATACTTTTCCCAAAGTCCACAAAATTAGTATTCTGTTTCGACTTATAGTTTCCAGTTTAGGAATGGCATCACATCCTTTGGCCAAACACACTCGAACTCACTTAATATGAGCACGAAGGGATTGTTGTTTGTTATAACTGAGTGCTCATAAAAAATAGGCTCGTGGAAAAATAATAAAATCCATACATACTTACTGTATTATATGTACTTACTGTGTTTATTTGTTTTTGTTTCTGTACAGTAAAAAAAAAAATTGATTAATTTTCTTTGAACTATCTTAGTGTCTCTGTATTTTGTTACTTTTCTTTGAAGAAGACTCATGACCTGGAAAACAGTGTCATTTGCACCCTTGGCTTCAAAAAACTTTGAACTTTTTCTGCCCACTCAGAAGCCATTGAGTGTGTTGGGGGCAGTACAGCTTAAAATTCTTCACAGTCGTCGTTATCATCATCACTTTCATTATTTTTTTCATCTACTTTAGGTACAATGTCCTCCACAGGAGGTGTCTCAGAAATAACAGATCATCAACAGTCATGTACTTCATGGTAATGCATGTTGATATAGCATTTTTCCGTGCATTGTTAGTTAAATGTATCATTTTGAGTATGTTCACATTAGCATTTGAAATTATTCCATTTTTTTCTCTCTTATGAAAAAGCATCAAAACCAAGTACTTATGAAAGTTTGATTTAAAACTCCTGTTGACCCATTGGTACATAGGGTGGATAATACTTATAAAATTCGGTGTTAAAAATTTTATTCTGTGGTTTCAGGATGTGCTTTACATTTATCAAGTAAAAAGGGAATTTTTTTATACAGTAAAGCTATCAATCAATTTTTGGAGAGCTTGTGTTCTACACACTTTTCACCCTTGAACTTAAAAATCTACTGTGTGTTACATTGTAGCAAATGCCTGTTTCATCAGCATTATAAATGCAGTCTTTTGTGTATCATTCTCTAATGACTCACTTCTTTCACTTATACATGTTTCAATTTCCATGTTTGCAGACTTTGCTTCACCGGAGATATTTCCAAATTGATCAAGTCATCCATTCAAACCTACAAATCCAGAATAGACAAATTGTTCAGTAAATTTGTCTGCTTAACTTTTAAAAGTGGACATCTTACAGAAAAATCTGCACTATATTGCATCTTCATCCACTTTAAAAGAGCTTCGTCCAAATTATCTTTATCACATTTCTTCAAATGTTTAGTAGAAGTAGATAAATCATACTTTTGCAGATGTTGGAATTTTTTATGCCAGATTCATTATGAATGAATTACAATTATTTACTGCCCATGCTGAGTCATGCCATCTGGCTAAGCAAAAATAACTTCTTTTTATTATTATGTATTTCACACTGTCTAAGTTTGTTTCTCAGAACCTTCATTTGCTAATGAAATCAAATATTTGAGATCAGTTACCATTGACCGAGGATTAAAACTTTAAAAAAATTTTCAGAATATGAGTACCATCAAAGAAGATATTCCACTATTAGAAATAACACTAACCTTTTCGTGCTCCCATTTCATCCTTCTGTTAGTTATTAAATTGCACAGATTCTCCAAAGTTCAATTTTCAAGTCATTTTCTTGCCTATCAATAAAGTCCATTGTTCAATTCTTAAAGATTTTGTTTCTGACTTTAATTCTTGGGGAATTTATAGCATATCTTTTAAGGACGGTTTTTCAGATACATCAGCCAAACTAAAAGAGCATTAATGTTTTGCATCAAGGAACACAAATCTATGTCCGAAAAGGTAAAATTAACAAGGCTTTGATAGCTAATCATAGTTGGAAATTTAATGATAATTTTGACTTTGGGTCTGCAGAAATTATTCAAAAAGCTTCTTCTGTTGGTGAATTGGAATTTTTTTTCTATGCTTTTCACATTAAAAAGATTTATCTTTTTTAGTTAATGAATTTTTAACATCCAATCCAGTCCTCTCTAACGCTTTTGAAATTCTATTAATTTTTCGATTTTATTATTTTTTTTGCCGATGGATGGCACTACCATATGGCTCGCTTTACTGCCGTAGGGTATAAATATGATTGTTGTGCCTGTTGCTTTCCAATCTTGCAGATTTTTTTGCTCCTGATTAAGAGAGACTTGTACCTATTTGCCATCAAAATTGATTGAGTTATTGACTAAATCTATGCCAAACACAAGATAATAGCTTTGTTAATTTTATATAAGATATTTTATGCTCAATTACCTGGAAATTATAATATGGCATCCAGCATTTTCAAACTCAGATTGTCTTTTACAATTATGTTGATATCAATAGTATAAATTAGCTTTAATTCAATTTTTTTTTACTGCAGTCTACCTGCCGTCTCACACAATGTTAGAGATCTCCAGATTTTTCATATTTCAAAGAAATCAACTATAATTTACTTAGATTATTCATTATTAGACACAGCATTATGTAACTAATGGCAAACTCATGTCACGCTTTTGAGGCAAAGTTTTATAAATTAGATGTCCAAACAACTGTGCATTCCATTGCATTTTTTTACAGTCTACATAAAACTAAATCTAGTGGTTTTCAAGAACTTAAAAAGAAAATTATGCAGAAATCTGTTGATGCTATTAAATTTTCCACCCTTTGATTTGGTCTCCCTTCCTCAAAAATATTTTACTTTTTTTACTTTTGTTTGTTTGACAAATTAGGGACAAAATAGTAGCTACTTTGAATCTTTCCAAGACTTAAAAATTTAAAGCTGAAATAAAATACAAGATTGGGGGAAAAAAACATGAGCATTCCTAAAATCATTCTAGTAGAAATTTTTACCTGAAAAAAAACGAAAATTATAATGAACGATTGAAAAATCGAAGAATAAGCACTATTACATATATAGCTTTTACATACTAATAATTTACAATGTAGTGTAATGCTTTTGAATAATGAGACTATATTTTTAAATTTATTTGTAGTTCAAAATTATAGAACATTTTGAAAAATGAATTATCACTCAGCATAGCACATGATTTTTAACACTAAAAATTAATTAGATGATTCTAAAGCCATATTTCATACCATTTCAGTTGGAAAACCACATTCTAAATGTTTTGTGCTGAACCACAATATATCTTCACACTAGTCAGTACAGGAATTTCTTGCCTCTAGACAAATGTGTTTACTTAGCCATCTTTCCTACTTTCTGAGATTTGTCTGCTTGTAATTATTTTGTTCACCAGACTGTGTCGCAAATGAAAGTTTTTTTCTGAATATTGAAGTATTGTGATGTCTGCTCTTAGATCTTCAAAGCATAACTTTATAAATTTTTCCTTGTGTAGTCTGATCGTGTAACCTTTTGCATGCATTAATATAGTAGAACTGCACTTTGAATGAGTTGTATGTATGACTTTCTTTTTTTTTTATTCCTTTGTGTTCTTCCCCCTTCCACAAAATGTCTGTTATTAATTTGCCATTCTATATATGTGTAGCTTTCTGATTTTTATATAAAATCACTATATCTGCTTTTATTATTTTTATTAATAAAATTTTAATATGTACCTAAATCATGATTTTTTCCTTCAGAACATTTATTGTGAATGAAACTTCAGTGTCTGGCCAATATATTTACAGAATAAATTTAAATGGGGTGTTTCGGAATTCATCTGACTCTCGAAACGCTTGTTTCAAGGCTGCTGTTTGTCAGACTAAACCGCATACAAATTTTATGAGAGATGTTGGAAGTGTTGATTCTAGGACTTTTGTTATGAGAGGTATTATTATTTATCGCTATAAATGTAAGCTTATCTAACATGTTTTTATTCTTTTTTTAATTAATGTTTATTTTGTTAATGACTAAAAAAATTTAGCTACTTTCATTTATTCGAAATAGACTTTTTTGGAATAGAGCATCAGCATTTTATCAGCATGTTTAATAAGGTTCTATCATTTAGATTCTCTTCTGTAAATGTATCTTAATTCCTTCAGAATGTTTGGACCATTTGTAATTAAATTGCTAAAATTACTAAGAAAAAAAAATTTATGCATCTTTGATTCTTACTAATTTCCATCTTCTTAACTAACATAAATGCAACCATTTTTCGTTAGAAATTTCTTCACACCACTACCCACTATTCTGACTGTGATTAAATTTTAGTTTGATTTTAAATGTTAAATAATATGGTTTTGCATATATATATAAAGTACACATGTGCATGTATATCTATATTCTCTTTTCAAGGTTCAGAACTGCACATAAAGTTTGTATCGCAAACACAGCCTTGTGGAAGTAACAGAATGAAAAATGTTACTACAGTTATCAATCTACATTGTGTTCCCACAGCTGGAATTGTAAGTTTTACTTGCTAAATTCTTTCAGAAAATACTAAAAATATTTCCTATTC
>KK118489.1:97004-109552 GCA_000611955.2 Stegodyphus mimosarum
ACTATATTAACATAAAATTATAAACCCTAAAGAATCCATGTCAATTAAAAACAAAACTCTCCTCTTTACTTCAATTATAAGATCTGTTTTCATGTGTGTTTGTACAATGTGGTGTATAACTGCAAAGACGCATGTTACTGTATAGATGAAGTGATTGTATTAAGACAAATTAATGGAAAGTGCTCAAGTCTTAACTCAAGACTTTATTATTCGAACTGATTTAGCAACTACTTATAAACATTTGATAAACGAGCTGGAACATTACAGACTTGGAATGTTCTAGAAGATGCAGAACATTCTCCAATAAATGGAACATAAAGGAAATAAATTAACAGAATGGAAATGTAAACAAAAATCAACTTCATCATAATCATGTGACTTACCTGTGAGGGGTTTTAACTCAGAACCTTTGGTTTTCAAATTCAGTGTCTTTGGCGCTGAGTCATTATGTGCTCAGTCGAAAGGAACAATTTTCACCATTATTAGCTTGAAAGAGCCTTCTGTCAATTGAAAACAAAGATCTGCTATTGTCTTTATGTATGCTTGTATGCTGACTTTATGTAAGCATCTGTTTTTATGTATGCTTGTACAATCTGTTTTACAGCTGCAAAAATGTATATTATGAAACTCCAAGCCTTTCAAAATTAAAACCTTGGCATTTAGCTTTTAACATACACTGGTATGTACATAATCATGTGATTCATTTGGCCGTAAACATTAAGCCATTGATGTCTTAACTGAAAGAATTAGTCAAATTTTATTTTCTAAAATTGAGCAGATTGATAATTATGCACTTCAAACACTGCTTCCCTATGCTGATTGATTCTAAGCTTAACAAAAAGATCTCACTCTGTGATTAGCCAGCTGTATGTTAGTTTCCTGCCAGCCAAAAAGAGATGTCCTCCATTTTCAGTTTTTGTTGACATCTTCATGTAAAATTATTATACGTAATTTTCAGTTTTTTCTCCACTTTGAAATAGTTACATGACATACAGATACTCAGTTTTCTAGAGTATTTACTCTATTTCCAGCCTTCAATAGATGGGGTACCTTCAAGTGTCAAAGTATATTTATTTTTATGCGATTTCTCTAAAAGACTTTTGCTTTCAGCTAAAGACTTTTCACGTGTGTGGATTGCAAGAACACTTCTCTGATTGCCTAAGGAGCTACATAAGCAGTAAAGGGCTTATCTTAAACTGTTTCCTATTTGCTTTTATCTCTCAGGTTGTTTTTTTATGTTTAAAAAATTAAAGTACCCTCAAAAGTATATAAATGTAAATTGCAAAATATTTATTCTCTCCCTAGCTCAGTGGTTACTGTGTTAAGACTTGAAGGACCGTAAAGTCCCAGGATCAAATTCTGCTAATCGTTAATTTTTCCAAACTTTTAATATTCTTAAAAGCTTACTCTTTCTTCCTAAACTTTCTTAAGTCGCTTGACTTTCTTTTAATTTATTTTCCATAACGTCTCATGTATGCTTTCTCAATTTTGGCCGCTTATTTTACCTTTATGATGCAGATGTAGAGGATACCTCTGCATCATAAAAAATATTTATTCATTTATATTTATCATCGTAAAACGATATTATTTTTGCAGTGCTTATTTCCCTAGGCACTCCAAAAATGATAATCCTTGGGTTATCTGCCAGTTCTTTGTATGTGTAGTCCAACAGAGACTTTATGAAGTTGTTTCAGTATTATAGAGCATGTGGTAAAGACTATACTTTTTATTGGGAAACTGGCTTTCTGTTGAGGCTTGATAAGCTGATCAGTTGCTACTGTCAATGTTGCTTCTTGCCAACAGAAATTTGCTGGAATGATGTTCCAGAGATATACTTACCCAGCCTGACAAAAATAATTGCATCTGTTTGACATGTTTTTAAGTTTATATACATATATATATATTTATATTTATTTTGACACTAAGAATGGATTGTGGTCCAAGGTTCCATTCTGAATAATCTTTATTTTGGGTACCATCAACCCTCTTATTTTGCTGAAACAGTTAATGAACAACTATTATTTCTTCCCATTTTTTAATAATATATCTACTTAGAGGAATATCTAATTCATATTGGCGTTAAAAGGTGTAAACTTCACTTTGGTATTATGCCTGTTTATGCAAGAAATTATGTAAAATGCTATTGTCTATTTAATTCTGATTAAATTATTGCAGTAGTTCCCTACCCATGTGTTATTACTATGTATGTACATGTTAAACTTTAAGTTTACGTCTCTGACCATTATTTTAAGTGAAAATTTTGTGTAGATATAGATTATCAAGGGGATATATATCTGCATCTATGTCTGTAATATATAATTTAGCACATATGGATATTTGGAAATAACTTTTTCATGCAACAAATGCTGTTTTCTAAGATTTTGATAACTTTTTTGCAAGTGTGTCAAATTTTATTCCTGATTTTAATTCATGTTGGTGATACAAAATAAAATAGAACCATTTTAATTTGTTTAAGTTTCTTTATAATAATAAATCCATCTGCATTAAGAGGTACAGTAAAAAATAAATACTTCATTTTTTTCTAATACAGTGTAATCTTCTGGCCATCCCTTACATGTTGGAATAAGGGATTTATGGTTTCTTATATTTTCCTCTTGTTCTTATAAAAGTTTTATACATAATCATGAAAAAATATATTTAAGTTACTATATTTTAGGGCAGTCCTGCTTTTGTTTATGAATCAGGTGACTGTGATTATATTTTTGATTGGAAAACAATAGTAGTGTGTCCTGATTTTTGCAAGTATGTTAAAATTATTGTTTTTATTTTGAGTCAAATATATTTTGAAACTTTATACCTCTTTCTTTAAATAATATTTTTATCTTGTTAACCAAAGTTAATTTGTGACTCTTTATAGAATTTAATAAACTTAAAATTTGCTTCTAGTTGCATGCAACTTACACCTTACTTTGTCTGTGTGTTTGCAGTTCTAAGCTTGTAGTTCTAAAAATAAAAATGTGTTTTATGAAATTTTAAATTTAATTTTAATTTCTGCAAATTGAAATGTTCTTTATTTGATGGCTTTATTGCAAGTTTTACCCACCAATAACCAAGTGGTGCACAGTTCATGTTTTTTCCCATGTTAACATACTCATACTTTTAGTAGATACTTTCAGTAGAAAGTTTCCCATTGAGGCATTTCTTCTTAGACCAGTATCTTTCTAGTCTTTTGCTATATTTAATTAATTGAAATTGATACAACTACAATTTGAATATGTTTACCCATTTAAACTTTTGAATCTTTGTGCATATATTGATATTTGTACATGTTATCATTCTTGCATTTGATTACAGAAGGGTTGGGTGAAAATCTGTATATATAAGTATCTGTAATATTAATATACACTCAAGAGCCAAAACATTATGACCAGCTCTACATTTTGCGATGAACGCGAATGGATGACGTGGAAGGCACGTGATCAGGTGGAAGTGGTATTTAACTGCTGCTGGAGAGTATGAAGCATCATTCTTTCACTTACTTCTGTGTGCGATGGGAAAGGCTGCTGATCTAAGCGACTTTGATAGAGGGCAGATTGTAATGGCTCGAAGGCTCGGAACAAGTATTTCCGAAACTGCACGACTCGTGGGTTGTTCGCGATCTACAGTTTTTAGTACGTATGAAAAGTGGATGAATGACGGTGAAACCAACAGTAGACGACATGGTGTTGGACGTCCACACGCTATCAAAGAGAAAGGTCGTCGGAGACTGTCTCGCATGGTGAAGCAAAACCGGAGCCAGACAGTGGCTCAGCTGACAGCCGAATACAATGCAGAGTCAAGTAGAAACGTATCGGAGCACACTGTTCAGCGGACACTGTTGGATATGGGGCTACGCAGCAAACGTCCCACTCGTGTGCCTTTACTGACCAAGCGTCATCGCCAACTGCGCCTGCGCTGGGCCCGGGAACATCGCGACTGGTCCATGGATCAGTGGGAGAGAGTTGCCTGGTCAGATGAATCACGGTTTGTCATTCATCACACCGATGGCCGTGTCAGGATACGCCGTCTTCCAGGCGAACATTTGCTCCCTCAATGCACAGTAGGTCATACACAGGCCGGTGGTGGAGGTATTATGCTCTGGGGGACGTTCTCTTGGGCGTCTCTGGGACCCGTGGTTGTGGTAGAGCAGACCATGAATGCTACAGGGTATCTGAACATCATTGCGGACCAGTTGCACCCTTACATGGCCTCTGTTTTTCCAGCTGGAAATGGAATGTTCCAACAGGACAACGCCCCGTGTCACAAGGCTACAATTGTGTTGGAGTGGTTCCAGGAACATGATGCTGATTTCCAGTTAATGTCCTGGCCGCCTAACTCACCGGATCTCAATCCGATAGAACATATTTGGGATGTCATGGGACGGCAGCTCAGAGGTCAAAGACCCCCAATTCGCAATATCTCGGATTTGCGTGACCGTTGCTACAATATATGGTACAATCTGTCTCCGGCCATCTATCAAGGACTTGTGGCATCCATGCCAAGGCGGGTTGAAGCTGTGTTGCGCGCCAAAGGTGGCCCAACTCGTTATTGACAGGTGGTCATAATGTTTTGGCTCTTGAGTGTATATATATATTGTTTATTATTATAACTATCTTTTAAATGCTGAGTTTTAAATATCAGAGCTGTAGGTTTTGAGGTTCTTTAAATATGTAAATTTTCCTGGAAGTGAAAGTAATCAAATCCTGTATTTTGTTTTATTAATTTTTTCCCCTTGATTTAAAGGAAGGATCCTCATTCCAAACCTACAAGTCCTCATTCGCAGCCAGATCCATTCAAAGATGAGGGACTATCTGGTCATAAAGTTGAAATTGCAGTGGGTGTCATCATTGCTCTAACAATTCTGATGGTAGTTGCATTCGTATTTGCAAAGCGATCAAGAAGGTAAACTTTTTTTCTTTTTTTTAATTTTAAAGTATTTAGTAAACTATATTATCCATAGCAAGTATGCAACTTATTATATCTACATTTATTTTTCTAAATCCTGCTTAATAACTGACATGTACTGAGGACAGTTTGTAATAGATAAATCTAAAATTGTTTAAAACTTCAAGTTTGATGCTAAGATAACTTCCTTAACCAATTGAAAAATTTTGTAATAAAGAGCAAGAATGAAATCAAATTTTATTTAATTATTAATATTCCTTCTGTTTGTTTAAAAAAAGTATTATTGTTGTATTTTGGTATTTTTATAATTGCAGCTTACTATAAACGATTTGGATATAAAAGCAAAGCATGTTCCTTGCTTTTATATCCAATCCTTGTTTGAAATCTGCATAAAATTAATTTTAAATTATTTAATGTTACACATCATCGTTTGAGATGAATTTTAGACTAGGCTTTTGATACTGAAGGTGATAACAAATAAGATTATTTTTTATAATTTTGGATCATAAATTTGTTCTTCCATTCATTTGGCTTTTCTACCATGAGTTGCACTTTAAATACATTGAACTGTCTGAAATTTTTTCTTCTCCGGCATTCATCATTCTCCAAACTTTCCAGATTAAGTCAAATTTTTTCTACACATGAATTTGTACACATATGTACATTTTATCTATGTTGGAAAAGGGGGAGACTTGTTTCTAAAATACGTTTTTGTTAGAGGAAATCGAAATAATCACTTCCCTTTCCATACATAAATGATTTTATTGCACATTGTTTAAATCTGAATGTAATTTTATGCATTAAATTATATCCATTATTTTAAAATCATTGAAATCATATCAACTCATTATAAGGATGTGTGTTTGTATGTGTATACATATATATATATATACAAGGGTCACTCTGAAATTTGTGAGATGCACATATGTTTTTAAAGTTATGAAATTCTGGGAGTGTTCAAACTAATTAATCTTCTCCAGCATCACTGCTCTTCCATTGGCAAATTTTCCAAAAATGAAATACCTCAAACTATTCATTTCTTGGAAGTGATAAAAAATGTATTTATTGTCTCATCAATATCATCTGTGAAATGGAAACGATGTCCATGTAAGTTCTTTTTTAGATTAAAAAATAGCCAAAATTCACACATAACTAGATTGGGTGAATAGGGTGGATGATTTATCACTTTGATGTGTTTTTCTTCAAGAAACTTAACTGTCAGTTTTGCTGAATGAAAAGATGCTTAGTCATGTACCAGTTAGCTGTGACTGACTTATGTCTGACCAGCTTGATAGCATTCACCAGTCCTCTTCTTCTGAAGAAAATGGTATATATTACACTTTTCATGGCACATGGTCATTTCACAGTTGTAGGCGTGGGCTTCATTTTGAAAGACCCATTGTATTTTTCATCATAAGTTGTGATTTTAGAAATAATATGGTGGCGTCATCTGTAATGCTTATACTGATTCTGAATGCATGGCACCAGATCCCAAAGTTACGTTCCTTCTGTATCATTTGGTAGGTGCAGCGATAATTATCGATTAACATTTTCTGTATGGCAAACGTATTATCTGGGATTGCTGCTAACAACGGCCTTCCTGTGTGATCTTCAGCTTTATAGGGAATTGCGACTTCTGTGACATTCTGTAAACCATCTCAATACTGTAGAACTGGATGGACCTTCATTTCAATACTAATTGTAAATGTTTGTTGAATGCATTTTTCCAAATTTAATCCCACTTTGAAATCAAAGAAAATCATAGTGCGATAATATTCTTGCATTCACTCCATTTTTCCTTCTGCCTATAATTTATTCTATTCTAAACTATTCACAATTGGCCAGTAAAAAATCATCAGCTAGGCTAAAATAGCTCATATTTTCGAATCCAATCATTAATTTTTTTTTTCTGCCACTTAGCGTCTGTGCGTACCTCAGAAATTTCAGAGCGACCTTCGTATTTATAGAATATAAAACAAAAGTTTTTAAACTTAATTGGGATCATTTGGCAGTAGACCTTCAAAGAAGAGATGGATATTGATATTATGTTCAAACTACTAAATCCGTCCTTGTTTTATCAACACCAAACAGCAGAAAAGGCCAGCAGAACAACTTTTCTTTAACACTATAGCCAGCTAATCAGCTAGTTTTCTAGTACTGAGCAGCTTGGAAGTGACTTGCAGATTCCTGCTTTTTTTATCATTATGCATACAGTATAAATTGTTTAAATAAGAGCAAGGCCTGCTGTTTTGATTATCTTTTTTTCTCGAACAAAGCTGGAAGGCTAAAGCGGTTTTTAATCATATCTTGTATCACACCCTGTGTTCCATTTTCAGCCATTCTTGAAATGTTTTGGGGAAACATTAACTAAAACTTTAAAACAATGTTTTATGGAAAATCAGAGAAGCCTAAAAAGGAAAAATTAACCAGACATAAATCAAATATTCATTATACTATGATAATAAACTTTTAAGCAAAAAACATTATGACTGGCATAGATAAAACACAAACATAAATCACACTTAAGTGAACGAAATGACACTCCTCTCTTCTGTGTAGCTGCAGAGCTGCTGCATATACATGAGTTGAAATTTATGACTTCTGATTGATAGAGTATTTTTACCCACTTTTCCTACCATTACTACTGAGGTTGAAGTGCACATGCAATGGAGGCTGTAGTGAAATTTGCCAACACTTATTCTGTCCAGTCAGCAGCATATCAAGTCTTCTTGAAAGGGGTATGGTCTTCAAGAAAAAAACTGCTTGTGCTGTACTTGCCGTCTGTTGAATTATTTCACCATTGAATTTGGTTATTTCATCTTTAGTCCAACCAATAAATCTATCACTATAAAACAACTGAAAAGAAATCAAGATAAAAATCTTTTTTGTAACTACTAACCGGATAATTTTCTTTAATTATGTATTTTGCTTTGAATTTATTGAAAATATTTCTCTTTAATCTTACAGAATAGTACATTGTGATGTGGAGCTTTGAAAGAAACAATAATTGGGTGTTAAATTAAATGTGTAGTACAGCACAAACTTCACAATTACCATAAAACTGCTGTGACTTCAATTGTAAACAATGTATATTCTGTCCTTTTAGGTTTGTCCAACACAGCATACAAGAGGGCGATATCTATCCAACCACTGTGAAGGATTTCCCTTGCGGAATAAAAAGTTTGATGATTAGGGCAAAGCCTTGAGGGCTATCTGCCTAAGGGGAAGAATGCATTCTTGGAGGACTTTCTAAGAGAAACTGGCTCGTATTCACGTTACACATGGGGAAAACCATGAAAACCCCTATACAGCTAGCCCATTCGTGGGATTCGAACCTCAGACTGAACTACCAGTGTTCAGCGACTTTACTGCTTAGCCGTTGGTGGGCCTCGCAGAATTAAAGGAGAGAAAGGGAGACGTTTGCTTTGCATTCTGTAAATATTCCATTGAATAAATGCTGATGCTTTTTGGCATGCACAATCCTTTTACAATGAGAAATAGAAAGTCATAGAAACTGAAAGGGAACAGCTTGTTTTGTTTTGACTCTAAAGTCAAATTCAGTGTATAGCTACAAATTAAAACTAGCTAATACAGATTTATTATGATAGAGTTAAACAAACAATTCTTTTTTATCAGATTTAAATTTATAGACATGTGCTGCATGCATCGTGTGCCCTAAGAGCATGCCTCTGGTAACATGTGCTTCTGTCCAGTATGTAAAAGTAATTATACATTTTATCTACTATTTTGTGTAATAAGTATTTTTAAATTAAATGGATTAATTATTTTTTGTTTAGAGCTGCAATCTCTTCAAAATTTCAGAGCTTTTATACTGCAGAGAATCTTCTTTACTTCAGGTACAGAAAGGTAAGTTCAATGTAAGAGTGCCTGATAATATTCAGTCAGACAAATTTAATAGTCTGATTGAAATATTCAGTCAGACTATTAAATTAGTTAAATATTAGCTTAACTAATTTAGACAGTTAGATGTTACCACTTTAAGAGTGCATATCTTAACAAAAGAATACAGGGAAATTTCTGTATTCTTGTGTGTGCTTTTTGTGAGAATACTTGCTATTTTGTATTTGAAACTCTAGAAACTTGAATCAAGTTTATTTTTTTAGTAAATTCTGCTTTGCAATAAAAATTTTAGAAAAAGATCATATATTTTCTGATTTGACATATAATTATTTGTTTTCGACTTAATTTTCTTGTTGGCTTGAACATTAATCATATGAAGGAGCTTTTTGATACTGTACTCATCAAACTCTCATGCCAGTGATGATAGCCAATTATTTATGGTTATTTTCATTTCTTCATGAATGTTTTTCATTTTTCTTTGCCATTTGTTCAAACAAATTTCATACGGTCTTTAAGAGTCCTTAAATGTCCTTAGGTTTTTTGGAATCGATTTTTGGTCCTTTAAAGCCCTTAATTTCGCCCAAAATCACGAAAGGTCCTTAATTTTAATCATCTGAAATTTCTGTCTGTTTTTACAACTGCCATTTTGAGTGTGAATAAGCATTTTGGAGGAATATTTTCAGCAATTCACTGACAAATATGGTTATCTTTTGAATGGGTTCATAGGCTATAATTTGTTCCTATTTCTAATCTAAATGCCGCAATATTTGAGTTTCCTAGGCACGAATTAAAAGATAAGCATTTCGAAAGTATTTAATTTTTCTATTGAAAAGCTCTTAAACTTTTTCAGTTTTGCAGATAGATGTAAATTCTTTTATTAAATTGTTTTAAATTTGGCGACTCTCAACATTTTTAGCGATTTTAAGATCCATTTCTATAGAAAATTTTTAATTAAGAAATTTGTGAATTTTTTGACGATTATTTTAGAACATTATAATAATAAAGCTCTTTAAAAACTTTCCTCTTTTGCAGATGTAAATTCTGTTACTAAGCAATTCTAAATTTGGCGACTTATCAGCATTTTGGCGATTTTAAGATTAATTGCTATAGAAAATTTTTAATTCCAAGATTTGTGAATTTTTTGACAATTTTTTTTAGGACATCATAGCATTAATAAATTTCATCAAAATGATGATAATATAGTGAAACATAAGCTTTTCAAAATTATTTATTTTTTTCTAATGAAGAGCTCTTGAAAAACTTTTGAGGATGTGAATTCTTTTATTATACGATTCTAAACTAGTGAATTTTAAGATCAGTTTCTATAGAAAATTTTTAATTCGTAGGTCTGGAAATGTTCGATGATTTTTTTAAACATTATAACATTGATAGATTTCATTAAAATAATGGTAGTATATTGAAATTATATTTAAGAAATGGAATTCTTTGCAAAAGCAAAATAGCAATGAAATTAATTAAAAATGTCTTCTTTTTAATTTGTTCATGGTAAGAGTTTTTCTCATATAATTGTCTCAGAATGTGCATCAGGTTTCTCTATAAATTAATTTTATACCTTTTTCCCTCTTTTTTTTTTTTTTTTTTTTTTTTTTAAAGCCCAAAGGGACAATTTTTCCAGAAAGGCTATTAATTTCATTTTGTCATTTTGCGTCATCCATTCTAAAACAGCCTTTCACTTTTCAAATTTTTGCACCAAATATTAGAGCCCTGCATTATATATAAAGAAATTAAATAATGTATGTATCTCCGATTGTAAAAAAACGAAAGTACCTGGAGACATCGCATTTTGAATAACATGGTTCTCCGCTCGAATATGGGCATCTGGAAGCCCTAATTTGAAATTTGTTTTATTATCGATTTCATATTTTGTAAAACATTAACAAATTTTTGAGTAACAAACTTAACAATTTCAAAGCGAGCAATGGCAACACTGTATGAAAAAAGCATTTTTATCTCCAGCATGTGTATTGGAAATTATAAAGATATGCTGTTTTTAAATATTTTTTTATATTGCTGTTGAATTGAATTTTATGGTTAAGTGCGAAGAACATGATATTTAATAAATAATAGTAATGCACAAAACGTTAAAAAACGCATAATATAAAATCTGAAAGCTTTCAGATTTATTATTATTTATTTGTTTATTTTTCCCCAAAAACATTTCTGCCTCTTTGCTTTTTCAGAATTGGTGGGGGTAATTTTTCTTTAAGATTTTAGGCATTACAACGTGGAAAGTTTAGAAGGATTTGGAAGTTAGATTTATACCCACAATTCTAGAAAATTTCAGGAAAATGTGCCAAAAGGAAAAATATCTTTATGAATTTATTTTACAGATTGATGCATTTTACAGAAAATTTGTGATGAATTTCTTGCTTTTTGGAGAATTTTTAGAAGAAAAATGAGAACATAATATTTGAATGCTTTCCTTCTGATACTAGAAGTTATTGTTTGAAGATCTTTATCTTCCTTTTATTTTCTCTCCTTTTCACTAGGCACAAGTGTTAAAAATATCAAAAATATTTCTAATCTTATCACAATAGACAATAGACAGGCATTTGTAGAAAGGAATTTTTGTAGTAATAAAGAAAGTAAAAACTGACAATTTAAAAGATTCGTCTGATATGTCTCAATAGGGCTCGTGCTAGGCATTTCCCCACCTTATGTTATCTCTGTGGATCCTAAGATCTGCTGCCTAGTGCCTTCCTAAATTCTGCTCCCAGTGCCTGCCCAAAATTCTAAACATTTTGCCATTTCTAGATTTTGTTGCTCGATGTGTTACTAAATTCTAAAAATTCTGCCAGACTTGCTGTATAACTGCCCCATACCATATATAATTCATATTTTTTCTGAACGTTCATATTACTAAAGAAATAAAATTAGCAGCTTTTTCTGTACATTCTAAATGCATTTTGTTTTTTAGAATAACAGAAATTTTTAATTAAATCCAAAAGTTCTAAAATGAGGAGGAAACATGTTGAAGAAAGAAATTGATACATAAAGAGAAAGAAAATAATTCTCCAAAGATATGTACGATTGTTGTTATGTAGCCATGTAAAAACAGGTTGTTTGTAATTTGTCTTTACTATAACTTTTCCCCACCAGACTGCAAATCATTTAGATAGTTTTTAAACTGAGGTTTTTGGATTGTAAGATGGTGTTCCTGGTGAAAGTGATTCACAGAAAGTGATTATTACTGCCATTCAGAATTTATATGCCTTTATTTCAGAAAGATTTCAAGCAGTTTAGAATGTTAAAGATACTTTTGCTCTATATTAGATACACAGTTCTTTTTTTTTTTTTTTAGGCATTTACCTAATTTTAAGCAAATGCTGGTATGTACTATACAAAGTTTAAAATAAAAACATTTCACTAAAAATATCTAATTCAGAAGCTGTAACAACTAAAATAGCCTATTAAATGTGGGTGCTTAGTATCATATTGTATTTAAGTATGTAGCTTTAAATATCTATTGTTTGTTTTTGCTTATTGATTTCTTAAATATATGGGTATTGTGTTGCACATATATTTTGAGTCAAAATTGAATATGATTTTTGTTTACATATATATTTTAAAATTTCTGGGAGTTTATCCTTTTGTCTTTTTACATGTGTATCGTGAAAATGACAGATCTAGAGTAAAACTTAATTTCTACAATTCTTTTAGGATGAAACAGTTACAGTTGAATTTCCAAACGAAAGGTAGAGTAATCTTTATTTTTCTTATTTTGAAGCAATTTGTGGTACTAAAATTTAAATATTTATATA
>KK118489.1:109623-140880 GCA_000611955.2 Stegodyphus mimosarum
CATTCTTAGCAGATTTAAAACATAGTTCAGAAAGAGGGAAATACCCAAATTAAAACTAAGTGTTAAAGGGCTACTGTTAATTTAAATTATAATTTATATTTACATATTTTTTTATCTTAGATATATTTATGTAAAATAATGGATGAGAATCACTAACAAAAGTTTGACAATAGACTTTTAAATTTCTGATTTAAATGCTTCCCCTCCCCTTTGCATTGTGTCACTATCTGCAGCATTCTGCATTGTGAAAACTCTTGCCCAATCACTATCCAGAACTCAAACAAAGAATTTACAAACTTATAAATACTACTGCAACTGTTGCACATTCTCTTTCACCACTTAAACTTTCTTACTAGAAGACATCTCTTTACTTAGTTGCATTTCTGTTTTGTTTGAAAATGTAACTGTGTGTAGAAAATTGTGGGTTGCATTTAGCACCCTTAGTGCTGTATCAATTAAAAAATGTGTTTCTAAGGAATTTTTTCTGTTCAAAAGTAAAAATGATGTTTTAATCATCAAACCAGTTGTGATTTTCTCTCCAGTCAACTATGGAGCATTTTTTCAGCCATTATTAAAAAGTGAATTGGAGCCTTCACTATTCAAGCTGTCACCTAATATCCTGTTATCCACAACTGAATAAATCGCACACACACGTATATAGCAAAATTATGAACTTATCATTCTGCTGCATGTCTTAGATATGCTCTATGAGCAACTTCATTTTTGTAGGATGTTTCATTGTTTAGTTCTGAACTGAGTATTTTTATGCTTTTAACACATACACATATATATTTATTCTTATTCATTATAGAGGAATCTCGGGGCTAATAATGAAGACCATTAAGTACGACGAATACTAATTTATTAATGAATTAACACATAGAAAGAAATAAAATGTAAGAGTTTTAAGTTACATAGCTCACGCTGAGCTTTCAAATCCTCCACTAACGTTCGTTAAGTCACATGACTGTAAGAAAAAAGAAATGTTTAGTTCTGCGAATCACGTGACCGAAAAGCAGATGCGCGGCTTTAAGGATGAGTCACTCCATCTGTTACATCCTTCCCCTCAAGCCGTATAAGTTATCCTCAGCATACGGCTTGCTCTTGGCGGATGCTTTCTGGCAAGGGCAGATTGTCCATCGGATTCAGGGACTGTGCTGGTTCGACCTCTTCCTCGAATGAGGTGTAAAGGAGATTTTTGCCCTTCCCATGGCCACAGGGCAGATACATGGTAGTCACCTATGGAAGAAAAAGGATCATTGGTAGCAAAGTTTAATGCAAATCTTGCTCGCTGTTTTTTATGTTGGCTGAATGGTCGGAACCACATATCCCCAACAAAGTTATCTTTGGGGCAGGCATTTGAGCTGTGGCCTATTTTAGTACAGCCATAATATTTACGTTCATCTTGTTCACAGTCTCTGGATATATGTCCACGTTTTCACATCCTTTTTACAATCTCAAGCAATGTACCTTTTGGAGTCTTGAGCAAAGTGACCAGTTCTTCCACAATTATAATATTCATTGGAATTCATGACCCTTCTCACGACTTCTTTCTCTGGTGGAGATATACGATTTCTTTTAATTGTGACAGGGGACTTTCTACTGGTTTTATTTAAATGTTGGACTTTGGGAATATGTTCTTCCCCTGTTTGAAAGGTACCTGAACTGAGTAGATATTTCTCTTCACTTTCTCTTGACAGAAACTTGTTAAATTTCACCTTATTCTGAATGCTCAGAGGGTTTGAAAATGTCATCACTAAAGCTAAATTTCTGTTTAGGGTTGTCATGGAAATACCATCTATTATTTGGAAGGTCTAAAACAATTCCAGCGCTACGCAGAAATTCAGTTCCTAAAAGCGTTCTGTTATCTTTTGCTGTAGGTAACGCAAATAAAGTTATGGGAAAAGATCGTCCTACAATTTCTATATCTACTTGCGTCTTATAAACTTCTGTTTCCTTCTGTAGAGCATTGGCGAGGGTAACATTCATACTAGTTTTAATGAATTCTATTCCTCTTTCTCTCAAAAGACGATACAATGTTTCTCCCACTATAGTGTGACTGGCTCCAGTGTCAGCATATACAATTCCGGTTAACCCATTTATTTTTACTCTGAAAAGAGTCGTCTGGTGTTCCTCGACAGAGAATGTCCGAAGGTGTATAGTTTTAAAATCAGCTTCTGCTTTCTTGGAAGGAGGGGAGCAGACGGGGCATTTAGTCTTAATAAAGCCTGACTTCCCACATCCATAGCAACTAACAGGTGGTTGATCATAATTTTTTACATTACCTCTTGATGAGGCGTTCTTTGTAGGCTGAAAGTTACCTCCATAATTTTTGGCACCATCTCGTTGTTGGAACTTAGGGGTCTACTTACTAATGTTTTTATTTCGTACATGTCTAACTTCTAAATACATATCTAATTTTGTCAACAAGCTGAAGTGGGTTGTTGCATTCACTCCAGTTATCCAAAAAATTTTCTTTATAATCTGGAGGGGCTTTCTTCTTAATCTGATCTGCGAGTATCAAATTCTTTAACTGCTCAAACGTCGTGACTTTTGATTCCTTAAGCCATCCATCAAAATAGTTTTGTAAATCAAAATAAAAGTCTCTCCAGGTGTTTTCAGGATTTTTCTTATGTTGGGTAAACAATATCCTAAATTTCTCAGCACTTAATTTGAAGCACTTTATGAGAATTTGTTTAATTTTCTGATAGTCCTGAGCATCATCAGAAGATTCTTTTGCAAATAATTTTGCAACATCAGTTGGCAGAAGACCAACAAGATAGATGACCCATTTTGAAACTGGTACCTTCAGAAGAGTTAATTGCCTCTCAAACAAATCCAGAAACAAACTCATATCGGAAGTTTTAGGATCAAAATTAGGAATTAACTTGCTTAATTCTAATTTAGGCATTTCTGCGTCTGCAGATGAAGATATCTTTTGAGACTCCAAACTACTAGCAGTAATACTAGATTGTAATTTTAATTTTTCCAACTCAAACAGGCGTTCATTTTCTTTCTCTCTCTCAGCACGCTGTGCTGTTTCCATTTCTTTCCTATCGTTTATAATGTGGTTCAAACATTCTTTTGTAAATTCCGCATCATGTGTGGGACTAGTGATTATAGCATTACTTATTTCAGGAATTCAAAAATTTTCCTCTATCACTATACCTAGTGTTTCTGCTAATTCAATTAAATCCTGCTTCTTCCCTTTTGCTAAATAAGCCATGCTTAACTGAAAGTGTACAAATTTTCCCAAACTCTTTTTAGTATGCTAACGTATATAGGTTTTAAAATACTTTAAATGCATTTAATACACATCAAATATACATATTCAAAAGCAAAACATGAAATGAAGTAATTACTCATGTTGCATTACTTTCTGCTCATTGCTTGAAGTAGCATATATAATACCAATTCTCAGAACATAAACTGCTATAGAACACTTTCAGTAATTTAAATTCATGCAAAACATAGGAACTTGCAACTATATATTTCAATACTTTTGTATTTCAAAACAAAACTAAGAATCTTTTACTTCGTATTTACTATATTTGGCATTTACTTTCAATGCTTCATATCGAAACTTGCATAGAACAAAATACTTGAACTTTATAGGAAATATTCATGCACATATTATTATTTTTTTTTTTAATATGCCAAAGTATCAGGTGCTACTACTAAATTCTTCATTTAAATTTCAGCAATACTTCAGAATTACCTAAAACATCAAATGCTTCAATTTTCAGCAATACTTCAAAATTAATTAAAATTTCAAATGCTTCAATTTTCAGCAATACTTCAAAATTACTTAAAATTTTAAATACTTCAAACTCTTTTGGTACTAAAGGAACTGTGCAACAGAACTCATACTATATGATCAGGGTGATCACAGTTCATCTAAAAGAATTCTAATTCAACAGAGTATTTAACTGATTCGGATAATCAGCGAAAACGAAATTAGGTCACTGTGATTAGAATTCTTTGTATATTTTCGTGATCTAGACGATCAGTGAAAACGAAACTAGGTCAAGGCGACCGCAATTTTTATTTTTCCTTTAGTTCCAATAGAAATAATCAAACATTAAAGTTTACTTATCTTTAATATATCCATCGGCTGTCTGTCATCATCAGTTTTGGTTCTGAAGTATCCATATGGGGGAATTTTCGCCCCACGTTGGGCGCCAGATTTTAACTAACACATACACATATATATTTATTCTTATTCATTATAGAGGAATCTCGGGGCTAATAATGAAGACCATTAAGTACGACAAATACTAATTTATTAATGAATTGACACATAGAAAGAAATAAAATGTAAGAGAGTTTTAAGTTACATAGCTCGCGCTGAGCTTTCAAATCCTCTACTAACGTTCGTTAAGTCACATGACTGTAAGAAAAAAGAAATGTTTAGGTCTGCGAATCACGCGTCACGTGACCGAAAAGCAGATGCGCGATTTTAAGGATGAGTCACTCCATCTGTTACATGCTTCATTTTTTGCTGATAATTTAAAGAATTAATTTTATTGATAATTAATTACATGAATTACAATTTTATGGCTTAAGAACTGATTATACTGTATTTAGAAAGGCAACCCATATATTACAGTGTTTTTATTCGCTCAATTTAAAATAAGCATTTTTAATCGATTTCCAGTAACAATACTGCATTCTAACACTTTATTGTATAATAATAAATTTAAAAAGATGTGCAGCATTACTGGTAGATTATTTTATCTTTTGTTTAATAAATTTTGTTTGGTAAATTTTGTTATATTCATAATAAAGGTACAGTTTGCTATTATGTAATGTTAATATTCTCATCATAAAATATTTGCTAGTATTCCAATATGTCATTAATAAACATTACTGCCTTTTTAACTGATACCCATTTCTGAAATAATATACTTGGAAAAAGATAAAAAACTTTTAATCCCACCAATGAGTGACTATGTAGACATGTGTACACAGGAAAACAGCAGCATTACATATTGCAAACAAAAAGATAAAATGATGCTAAATGTTAATTGTTGAGTGCCTGCTGACTGCTTAATAATTTTAAAGAAATTTATTATAATTGTGTCCCATATTCTAATTTTGGTAAAACATTTAGAGTAAAGTGCAGCCTATAATATGGTAAATGTGATCAAGTTGAATAGATAAACTATGTATTGGGTGGCATTAGCAGTATTTAATGATATGAATTGTATAGTTTTGTTGTACACTACATATTTTTATTTTATTATATTACAGAATTTAAACTAAATGTCATGTAAAGTGCATGATATACTACACTATACTCTTGCTCATATGAAAGTAAAAGATTTTTATCTTTTAGCCCAATCTGAAAAATTAAGAAATAAAGTTACATAAGCCTTCTTTGGGGGGGGGTATTATGTGATACAATATAATACACTTACTCAGGATATGGTTTTTAAAAAACGCATTTTTCGTTTTTCAACAAACATTTTCCTAATGTAGTACTTTTTTATCAACAAAGCAGAGAAAAATGTAGTATTGCTTTAAAAGTTAGAAGTAGAATGGAAGCAAGTACAGTACAAAGTATGAGATCCGGACGTCCAATATCTGGAATGATCTAAAATCCAGACCTCAAAGCCACCACCAACCAATTTTTTTTTAGGATTTTTTTTGAAGGGGGGTATGCTTTATGCATACACATTTGATTTTTTTTCCTGCTCATAATAAAACAGGCACAGACTCTTGATTCTTAATCAGTTCAGTGCTAAACAAAATACTTCATTATTGAAGAAGTAATGAATTGAGCATAAATGTGTGTGATCAATAATTAGATTCTGTAGCTGCATATCTGCTTTGCATATTCTCAAACTGAAACATTCTACATAGAAACATTGTTGATTTTACACTAGCCAATATTTTATATCCTTGATGCCAACCTGGCGACTGAATTTTATTTTTATTTTGTTTTGTAAAGAAGAACAATTTTTTTAAGTAAATTCAGTAAAAGTCTGATTCTTCGGCATTTAACTAACTGAAAAGCTCAAGTAACCAAAACATTTTACAATTTTAGAATTTCTTTTCATTAATGTCAAATTAAGCAATTGAGAGATTTATAAAGTCATTGAAGTATGTCTAGAATTACCACTCTGACTAAACAAAACATGTCAGTAAACAGTGTGATTTTAGTGCCGACAATGGCTATGCAAGATGCCATAATACAGTAGTAAAATCTTTGCCTTGGTTTTATGAAAACCCGATTCATTCTCCATAAGCTGGTTTGGTTGCTGGGGAAAAGGATAAAAGTTAACTGCTAGTTATCTGTTTTTTTTTTCCACACATTTTGAAAAAATAATTAAAATTTGAGACATGCTGTAAACATAATATGCAGTGGAGTAGTTACAAAATTATGGAATCAAATTATGGATATTTATGTTACATGCAGGAAGAAAGGAGCTGAATTGCTGCAAATGAGATGGTGCCATCTTTTTTTCTTGATTATTAACCCTATGAACTAAAATAATCTAAAACATGGGAAGTTTAAGCTTATGCTAATGTCATATTTCTTAAAATTTTGAATTTTATATAAAATATTTTTAATCACAACTATGTAATATGTTTATTTTATGTGAATATAAATTCATATTGGATGGAAATGAGTATTTTCAAAGCACTGCCCGAAGCATTTAATAACAACATATAAAGCCTTTGATTTTAGAACCAATTCTATGGTATTCAGTTTATTTGATTCTTTTGTTGTTGCTCACTTGTCTGACCTATAGTCAGCCCAACCCCACGAAATTGGCAAGGAGTGCTAATTTACTCCTGATGTTGGCAACAGCTTTGATTACCGTACAGGTGACAGTGCTATTTAGCTCAGTTCTGTCCCCAGTTTTGATGCTCTGTCAAATTTGGAAGTTTACTTCGAGCTGGTTGCTCACTTCATGCAATGCTCATCTTGACTTGCGAGTATAACTTTTATGAATTCTTGGTCGACAATGCCTTGCCTTGAGAAAAGTTAGGGTCTTTGACTTATGATGGATGATATTGATTTTATTAGAGACGGAGATAAAATTGAATTAATTCTTCAGAATGGCACGTTAAAGATTGTTCAGCAACTAAATGTTAGCTTAAACATCACTTTAAATCAGATACACGATGGTGCGGTTCAGGTTACACCTGATATCCCGATAGGAATAGAACAGATGATAGCTAGGCTTACGATGAAAACCGCAGAAATGGAAGGAAATAAGCTAGCTAACTCAATTACATCAGCTTGAAAACGCACTTACTGCAGTTAAAAATATCCCAAAAGATCACCCTGAAACTCCCACTAATTCCCAAGATGGATGGATACAACCCAGAAAGTATCATAAACGTAACCTCAGCGAGGATAGTAATATATCTATTATCTCAACTAAAAGTAAATTCACCCCTCTCTCAGATGACAATGAAATAGACATGAATGTAATAAGTTCGCAAAATTACCACAGGAAATCACACTCAACTGAAGGTGAATTTGTTAAGCCCCATAAAACGACAAATAGAATTCCCCCAATCATTATCTCGGATGTTATAAATGGAAGCCCTTTCATGGTGAAATGAAGGAATTTACAGAACGCAAGGAATGTGACTATAAAGGTGGAGATATCCAAATCAAAGTCAAAAGTACAGATGACTACTGCAAAACCACCAAATATTTAGATGACCGAAAAATTTATCTTAACTTTCCCTTACCCAAGGATAAGCCAATTCGTGCTGAAATTAAGAAACTACTGGCACATACAAAAGTTGAAGATATAATCAACGAATTAAAAGAAAACAGTTAAGCAAATGACCAAAAAGATAGATAACGAAATTGTTAAATTACGACAT
Source organism: Stegodyphus mimosarum (assembly GCA_000611955.2). Taxonomy (NCBI): domain Eukaryota; kingdom Metazoa; phylum Arthropoda; class Arachnida; order Araneae; family Eresidae; genus Stegodyphus; species Stegodyphus mimosarum. The sequence goes on from KK118489.1 coordinate 117,475, forward strand.
TTCTGACCAAAGTGCAAAGAAGCATAAAAGGAAAGAAAATCTATAAAATTACCCATATATTAGACCTAGGAGTTAAAATGTTCCATATTTAAACCAACACCTGGCCCCAAACAATGTCATAACTGCCAGCATTATGGGCATAGCAAAACAAACTGCAAACACAAAACAAGATGTTTAAAATGTGGCCAAGATCATCCCATGTACACATGTACTAAGGATAAGACTCTCCCAGAAAAGTCTTGCCTCTGTGGAAGGCCCCATGTATCCTCATATCATGGGTGCAAAATGCACCCTGATAACATTAAACAAAAAAATAGCTCTTAGAAAAGTGAAGCAAGAAGCCCAAGAAATAGCAAAAATAATCCACCAAGACCAACTAATTTCCTTAACTAAACCAATTTCCTGCCATTACATCCCGCAACTCCTAAGAAAAGTAGCAATACTAATGTTAATGTGAAAGACCGTAATTCAACCAATAAGGAAGCTCAAAAAAGCACTGACACACAAGTTCCACCCACAGCTTCATAAGTTGGTTCAAAAACCTAATTCTTCAAGGAAAATCTTTGTTTGAGAAATTCGTTAAAGCAAAATCTCTGATGGACAAGATCCAAATCAGCATAGAAGCCATAGAAATTATATCTAATCTAAATTATGAATTTTAGATCCCACAACAGTATCCCAAGACTCTTAACTCACTGCTCCAAGCAGTATCAATATTGCGTATTTCAATGCCAATGGCATTCTGCATAAAAATGCTGAGATCACAGATTTCTTGAATCAACATGACATAGATGTTTTCCTAGTCAACGAGACGCACCTCAGGGCCAGTGACAAATTTAAATTACAAGGATATAAAACCTTCAGAAATGATAGAACACATAACAGCAGCAGAGGCACCATGATATTAGTAAAAAATTGACCAGCTTTATTATCAGTAGAAACACAAGCATTGAGAATACTGCATTCAAGAACAAATGACCCAACTGTAATTATTACTGTTTACAGCCCCCAAGAAATGTTATTACGAATAATAACATGAACAGCCTTATCAGTATCCTGCACCCTGTAATTGTTGCAGGAGACTTCAGTTTGAAACACCCAAATTGGAACTCCCATAGAACAAGCAGTAATGGCAATTCCCTTTATAACTTCTCCCTGCAAAATTATATTTCAATATGTGGACCCACGAATCCTACACATTACCATCATACTGGAACTGCTGAAGTATTAGATATAGTAATTACTAAGAATATTTTACAAATTCCCCATCTGCTAGTAATTCATCAGCTAAATTCTGACCATTTACCAGTAAAATTTATTTACTGTAGATTTGAAAAGTCTATCCCCCTAAGAAGATGCACAAACTGGAATAAATTTGGAGAAACTACCAGCTCATCCGGTTCTGACCAATATTTCGGACACTGAATTCCAAATCATGAAAATCAATACTAGAATTAAATTGGCCCTTGAAAAATCTACAAAAATTGAAGAATTTAAGAAACCAAAACTCCCTGATTATATCCTCGACAAAATTAAAGAGAAAAATCGCATTGCAAAAATCTGGCGCAGAACAGCTGACTCAGTCATTAAAAGAATTCTGAATCGAAAAATCAGAGAAGTGAATACCCTCATAAATGATTATCGAACAGAAACATGGGAAGATTACTTGGAGTCCATAGAATTTAATCCGAACACAGTATGGAAGATAGCGAAAACGCTTCGGCAGAATCAAGATTGCAATATAGGCCCCCTACACACTCCGAATGGAATTGTGTACATTGTATTAAGTGGAATTGGAAACTGACATGTCTGAAGTTCTTGCTATTCATCTAGAGAAAACATTTACTAATCATACTTCATCTGATAGTGAAACAGAGGAAGAAGTAAATAAGTTTAACATCCACCCACATCAATCCTACATCGCCCAGAGAAATTACAGAAATTATTAAAAATCTGGAGACACGAAAATCCCCATTTTGATGGTATTTCTAACAAAGTACTCAAGACACTTCCATAGAATTACACCGTTCTCATTGCCAATATCATAAATGCCTGTTCCGTTTGAATTATTTCCCCCAAAAATGGAAGCATGCAAGTATAGTCACTTTCCTAACACCGGGTAAAAATCCCAAAGATCTAAATTCTTGTCTGCTACCTAACGTGGGCAAAGTTTTCGAAAGAAGAATGCAAAAAAGATTAAATCAACACTTAGAAGACAATAATGCCATTAAAGCAGAACAATTTGGATTCAGAGCCAGTCACAGCACCGTGCATCAACTTTTAAGCGTGACAGAATACATCGCATATACCTTCGTGAAAAAAAAATACTATTGCCAGCTGTTTCCTGGACCTGGAAAAAGCTTTCGACAAGGTGTGGCATGAGGGTTTACTCTACAAGCTACATCTTGCTGGATTGCCGCTAAATTTCATTAAATTAGTCGAAAGTTATTTGAAAAATAGAACGTTTCAAGTCAAGATAAATAATACTCTTTCAAATCATAAAATAAACAAAAGCGGAGTCCCAGAAGGGAGTGTAATTGGGCCTTGCCTTTTTAATATATATATAAATAATATACCCATACCATTGAATACTAAAATAGTTAAATATGCGGATGATACCGCCATCCTTAGAAAATCACTTAAGCCACAACTAGCAGCGGAAAAACTGGCACAAGCAGTAAATATAATAGCACATTACTGTAATTCTTGGAAACTTAAAATCAATCCAGCTAAAAGTAATATTTTACTCTTCAGACGGCATAAAAAGCTTACCCCTGTAGAAGTGAATATACAGATAAATAATCAAACGATACCCATAGTCAACCAAGTCAAGTATCTAGGTGTCACCTTTGATTCCCAACTATTATTCAAGCAACAAGCAGAAAACACAATCAGAGAAGTTTCGATAGCAACAATAGCACTCTTCCCATTGATTAACAGAAATTCTAAACTGAATACAAAATTGAAAATCAGAATTTATCTTACCTTAATATGTCCAATGTTACTATACGCCATCCCTATCTGGGCCATGGTCTTTAAAACCTACAGAAAAAAAATGCAAATATTTCAAAACAAGATATTAAGGCAAATAATCAACATACCATGGTATGTATGGAACATACAAGTTCATAAAGAATTGAAAATTAGACCTATAGCCGATCAGATTCTGACCACCAGTCATAACTTCTACCCGAAAATGGAACATTCAGAATATGCGTATATTAAAGAATTACTAAACTATGATCCAACATTAGAAAATGCAGCAAAACAACCATGCAGCATTTTTTGCAATCCGAAGTGGTGAACTAAGAGTGTAAATATTTGTAAATAATTTTACTAAAAGATTTTGTTCCTACCTTGCAAAGACATGGATTTTGTGTTTTAGAATTTTCCTTGCAAAGCTCTAGTGCTACAGTATAGTGTTTCATATTCGTAAATGTGTTTCAATCTGATTTAATTAATTGTAAAAGAGACTTTGTTTTTCCTTACAAAGAAATAGACTTTGTTTAATTACTTGCAAAGCTTACCTACAAGTGTAGTAAGTGTTTCATCCTAAAAGTGTTTAAACGTATTTCACCGCTTTGTGTAAAAAGTGTATATAGTGAATTATAAAATAGACTGAGCCATTACTCCAAGATTTTTGTGTTAAATTTTTACCATCTTGGAAAACTTTTCCAAATCTTCGCTGAAATGCGAATAACTATTTCAAGCAACTTAGGTCAGGGTCAGTTTGCGAGGGTGATTCCCCACGTGACTACCACGGACCAATAGTGAAATCTCTTCACTAAATTTCAACAAGAAATTAAGTTATCTAAATTACTGCTAAATTCTCTTATGTGCCATTCTAAATCTACTGCATTGATTTATTCAGTTAGGTAACATCAGAAAAGTACCAGATTATGCCTAACTTCAAATAATTGCTTCAAAATTAATTTTTCAAGATGTTGAAATGAATTTTTCAAGTACTTGTAGCTTCGCCATAATGGCAGGGCAGTTATCGCCATTATCTAAAAAAATAACCAGCGCCTAAGGGCATATACTCAAGGTAAGTAGTTAAAGTAGAGTTCTGCTATATGCTACTATAGCCAATACAACTGAACAACAATTTTCACATAGAGCACACCGGGGAATGGGTCTGAGGGTCTCCCGCTGCTCTTCCCCATCAATGAGCCTGTAGAGAAGATTTTCGGTTTGCCACATAATTAGAGTGCCCCCATGCTACATGAACACTATACATTTACAAACATCCATGCCTTCTCCGGGATTTGAACACGAGTGCTTCAGCAGTGCAGTCAACGACGCTAACCACTATACCGGATAGGTGGCTTGATTCTTTTAGTAGCAGAATATAAAAACATTGTGCTGTGTCATGCAGTTATTTTAATTTTTAAGAATTGTTGAATGTGTGAATTTGTTTGCATGTTATTTGAATATATAACAGTACTTATATTATATGACAAATCAAAGTAGCTCTGAGCATCATACAAATAAAATAAAATTTATTGCATAAGCAATATTGTAATGAATGTTTCCTAATATAATACTTTTTTTGCAGTTCACTGGCAAAAGACTAGTATCTCTTGATGCTTGATAAGCCTTTTATGGACACCAATATATGGAGATGTTGACTTATAACTGAATAATTAAGTTTATTGCTGTTTGTGGAAATGGTTTATTCTTGTAACTTGACCCTATTGTGTTTAGTTGTGCAGAGGTTGTAAATTTTGCAGTATATTTGTTTCTTAATGAATAGACTTCAGTAAAATATGGGAAGATGAAAGAAAGATTTCTCAGTTTTATTCTTCAGAGTTTTCATTACTATTTTGAGATATAGCTGTAGTAAAAAATCGAATAAGATTAAAATTTTAAAAAATAGCTTTAAAAATGAAATACATTCTAACTGTATTTATTTGAAGCATTTTTTGTCTTTTTCAATAATTTATTTGTAATTAAATATTTTTGAATAATTTGAGAAAGAGCTTTTAATATTTGTTTGGAATTTTCTTTTATTATAAATTTCATAGTTTCAGAAGCAGTACGCTAGTATTTTAGTATCTCATTTTTATTGCAAAAGTATTTAATTGTTGGAACTTTTCTTAATTGTCATATAATATGAAATCTATAATTTTTATACTCATTATATTGACATTAATTTAAGTGCTCCAGTTTAGAATTATGTAGTGTACTGTACCAGTGGCATACAAGGATATGAATTCTCAAGGTATATAATGTATATATATATATAGGGTTAAGAATAAAAATAGAAAAAAAAAATAAAATTAATTTCTGCGCTTGAGCTCTAAATTGAGCTTAAGTGCACAATTGAATTTTTAAATAATTATAAGAAATTATGAAAGAAAAACTGTATTAAAATGATTATCCTATCTTAGGAAATATTGTTTAGAGTATTTAATACTATATGGCAGTTGGGAGTGATAATGCAAAATTAGTGAATATTATTTTATTATTTATTATTTTATTATTCAATATTAAAGTGTAAAAAAAAATTCTGAAAAGGGTAAATGGGAATAGTGAGGAAAAAATATATATGGGAGAAACAACAACTATTAACCACCCTTTGCTTAATGTTTCAAGCAGAACTTTTCAAGGGGAAAGTATTTAAAACATTAAACCCAGATAATTAATGAGTGCCAAACACATGTTTCGTTCTTCCTGCCATTATTAGAGTCAAATCGCTACTAACAAACTGTCCAAAAATGCTAAGGAACATTTCTCGTAATCTCATAATGACATGAACCTCTCTGACATGTTCTTGGCTTTCTAATAGCGAAAAACAAATAATAAAAGTAAATTCATAAACTTAACTGAAATATAAAAATATACAAAAAGTAAAATTCATGTGAAGATCAAAACCTGGGGGAGGGAATACCTGGAAAATCTTTACACAAAATATTCAAAAACATTATTATAATTAATAAATTGTGTAAACACACATTAATCTTAAAAAAAAATTATAAAAAGAGCGGAATTAAAGAAACTCCTAACTTGCTATGACAGAAATATTTCCATAAAAAGATATTTAAGGAAATTAAGAAGTGATGGAAAAGAAATCTAAAATGAAATTTTTATTCCTGGTGATGTTTTAATATTTTGAAAAATATTATTCCTGTTTGTGCTAGAATACTAGATATAAAGAATTGTAAAAAAGAAAATATACTTGTGTTTGCAGACTCACGTGGCAGTGTAAAAAATGGCTAAAAATATCTGAAGCTTAAATGTGAGTGGAATTCTGTAAAAATTGCTGAAACTAGAAAAAGGAAGGTGGTAAAAACCTAACTTTTTGTAGGGTGCACAGTTTGATGAGCTTTTGACTGAAAACTGTGATCCATTTGAAACTGTATTGTGTAATGGAATTCCAAGAAATGAGCATGCTGTAAGAAAAGGCTGAAGACGACCAAGGAGAAACAAAATTGCTGATGAGTCTAGATGAAAAGAAATTTGACTTTTAAAACCAAATCTAGCGAAAACAAGAAAACGCAAGTCAACGTCATCACATAATTGAGCTTTAATATGTCTTGCGAATAGTTGGCCTTTTATTAATAAAGGGAAAGTGCCAGATTAGTTTACAGCAATATTACATAAAATACAGAGACATTACCATCATATTTACAGAAGATGCCATGTAAAAGCCATCCTTTACTCGGCGGCTTTCGGTTACAGTAAATATATCATATCACTGTTAACATGTAATTTACAATCTGTTGTTAATGCCTGCTCTTTTCAGTGCTTGGTAAATTTTAATTTGAGAACTGCATTTTCGAATAGTAAATTTACTAAAATTTTAATTTCTTCTTAAAAAAGCTAATATTATTGCAAGCATGTTTGATCCTGAGCAGCTGAATAGGAATACAATTTAAAATTATTTTTTCAAAAAATTAAATTGTGAATTAATTAGTTTAGTAATATTGAAATTAAATTCTCTTCTTTTTTCCTAAATTTTAATTTTTCCATTGCCAGAAATATGCAAATTGAAGTAATTCATATTCTCTAGCTGTTGGTTCATCTTATTAAGTAGTAGGCAAGACAAACAGATATAATCTTTTTGTTTCTTCGTAATTGTTAATTGCTAAAATATCTTGTTTAATTGCCTTTTAGAATTTGGTAAAGATTACAAAGAGTAGAAGACAAATGCCAGCCCATTTGGATTTCTATGACCTGCTTAAAAATGGTATTTTAAAATGAATGTAGTTATAAAATAATACCCTTTCGAGGTAAAATTTCCTTCTGTAATCACTGAATGCATCTCTGGAAACATATTAGGGAATGTTTAGAGATTATTGAAAATTTTGATTAATATTAGCAAGGTATAAATATTTTTGAAATCATTACAATCAACATATTTTAATTCAAGATCTCTAAGTACTGTTAAAAGTGGTACGTGATTATTAATATTCCAATTGTACCTGTGCTGTTTATGTACTGAGTTTGAAATGATGCAAAGAATTTGTTTAAGCTTTGCTGCAAAATTGTAAATTTCTTTAAAGTATTTGTTAGTACCATCGCCAGTGTACCTGAACGTTATTGGAAATTTCTAAAATTTAGGTACAGCATATAAGTTAGAAAAGCAGTTGTTGTCTGTTGGAACTGAAATTTTAAGTCTGGGGGTGAAATGCTGTAATTTGGTTTTTGATAGAAGTCAAATTGAAATTGGTCTTTTTATAAGTAGTAATGTGCTGATACTGTTTCTCAATGAAGTTTTAATAAAAGACTTTTTAAATAATACTGAAATTATTACTGCTTTGTCAATTATCACAATAATGCTTTTTTGTCTAAGTTATTTTATTAGTAATTTTTGTGTTGGGGAGGACAAATTGTAGTTTGTATAATTGCAGAAATTTATTTTTGAAGGTGATGAAAATTATTGCTTTCCATTCTATAAATGTTGTAGTGGGCAAATTAGTTAGCTTGAATGGTGCCGACAGTCGAGAATAGGCATCTCTGCAACCAAATGACAGTTACTAATCCAGAGACACAAATCAAAATGGCCAAGCAACTCTGAATTGAAACTATTCAATGAAACCATTCCGAAAGTAAAGACCTTGGAACTATCTTGAATCGCATATTCACTTAGATGGACCATGTTACTCACAAGAGAAGCAAAGTAAATCAACTGATTCAAAGCCTATAACCACTACTGGCTCTAGTTTTAGCTTAAAATGCTAAATTCTAGCCTTAGGTTAAAATGCAAAAGACACATTTATGTCCCCGTTATCAGACTTGTTATTACTTATGCTTGAGAAACTGCTATAAAACTTAAGCACAAATCATGTTCTACTAAGTCGAGTGCCCAGAATCATAACCAATGCTCATTATGTTGTAAGTAAGAAATGCTACTTAACTTAAAATCAAATGTATTTGTTAGTATATTTGAACTAAGAAAGAAAATTTCTTTGAAACATTGTGAACTATTCAATTTTTCAAAATGAAATATTGAAGAACGAACTCCTCCACTCTTTGTAGGCCACCTACTAGACAAAGAAATTTTATGACAGAAATTCCAGATCGCCTTATCCGCGCTGCTTCTGGTAGACTATGTCAAGAAAAGCAAATGTTCATATATATATATTGTACATATTTTTTAAAGTTAAAATTTTCATTGTGCTTTTACTGCATATCATGTAATGTTTGCACTTGAGTTCTGAAAAGAATAAGAACTCTAAGAAAGTATCTCAAGGGTCTTCACATGTCATATGAAAAACACAGCATCCAACTTAACCTACAACCAGACCCGCCCCAAGCCTAATCGGCGCCATCGGGCAAATGCCTAGCGAGCGTCTTTGACGATAAAGGGATATGCTTATGATTAACACATAATATGAGAAACCAAAAAAAATTACATTTTATCTTTCAGTTTGTCTAAATGGGCAAACATTTTGTGCTTTGTTAAAAGTAACACTGAAAGCAAAGCGAAAAAATATACTAAACGCATTGGATACCAAATACACTCTATAACAAAAAACTCGACCCACCAAGAAGGAGTTGTCCGATGGAGATAATTGGTGGATAGGAAGATTATATACAGAATAGAAAATGATTAAAATTTCAGAAAAATTGAATGATTTGTTTTAGAGTTACAAAGTAACGGGCTCAATAAGGTGTTGGCACACCTTTAGCCTGGATGCAAGCTGCCACACGGCGTGGCATAGACTGATGAAGCTTCCGGATGGTATCCTGCGGTATGTCTTGCCAAATTTGCTCCATTTGTCGGGCTAGGTCATCAGCATTCCCTGGTAGATGCAGTAGCCTTCCCATCATATCCCAGGATGCTCGGGAGAGAGATCTGGCTATCTAGCTGACCAAGGAAGTGTTTGGCAAGCTGTAAGACAGATCATAGCAACACGAGCCGTATGTGGTTTGGCATTATCTTGCTGGAAAATAAGGCCAGGGTACTGCAAAAGGAACGGTAGCAAAACAGGTCTCAGAATGTCGTCGACGTACCGCTGTGCTTAAGTGTGCCTCTAATGACGACCAAAGGGGTCCGGCTATCAAGGGAAATGGCACCCCAGACCATAACTCCTGATTCAGAGCCTATGGCGGGCAATAGTGAAAGCAGGATCGGCACTCTGCTCTGGGCGTCTCCAGGACATCTCTTCGATGATCGTCACGGCACAGTTTCAAACGAGGATTCGTCGCTAAAAACTATGTCCCTAGCAGCATCATTCCAACCTGATCGAGCCAAACACCACTGACAGTGTGCAGGCGTGAGTGACAGGTGGCGTAACGGTCGGTATGAGCGTAGATTTCGCTCTATGAGTCTGAACGGTCATGGTGAACACTCATATGCGGGTCGCACGTCTGATAGTTAGTAGCGATGAATCAGGCGCTGTGACAACTGATTTGACAATCACTGTTTTCCGGATCTGTTGTGACCTTGGGTCGACATGATGACACTGAAATCTGCCATTGTCTCTCCATTCTTTCCAGCATCTAATCGCCGCATCGATTCGACTAGATGACAAGCGATTCTCCGATTTGCCCAACCTGCCTCTTTCAATCCAATGATACGAACTCTTTCAAACTCTCACAGTTGTTCATAGTGAGCTCGAATCCCGCAGCGAGGCATTTTTTTCAGTCGTTGAAAGGTATCCTAAATCGCAATGCAACATAAATTTTTAACAACACTTCAAGAACAGCTCCTTATATGCATCTGCTGGATGCGCTGGAGATCCCACTATTTATTCTATGGACACCAAATTTTAATCATTTGCATATTTGGTCAAAACGTTTAGGCCTACGAAATTTCAAAGCAATCGGACGATTCCATCTTGGTGTGTCAATTTTTTTGTTAGAGTGTATATTGTTTAACATTATTTATTGCCTTATAATTAAAAACAAATTAATTTAAGTATCTAATAAGTTTGCACCGAATAAATTGTCGTTTACGACAAGGTTCAGACTGTCATTACAACAGGGCGCAAAAAATGCTCTAGAGTTGATGTCTAAAGATATATCCAAAATTCTTTTCTACACACTGCTATGTTGTTGACAACGATATAGCTTGGAATTTCAACCGGCGATGCTACATTTTCTCAAAAAGTTTGCGATAACAGCAGTTTATGTATAAGATCTCTCCTATTTATATCGCTTTCGCTTTTATCAGTTAGTGGTTTTTGCAATTTTTGACATAAGCTGAGCTGATCTGATCTTGTAAATATATATATATGAACGAAAATACGTGATGCCGATGCATATGTAAGGGTAGACGCGTTCGACAAATTGTCGATCCTTATTTTGTGTCTACTGTTGCAGTCGTAGTAATTTGTGCAACATTTATCATTTTTTGTGATTTTTTTTTGTGGTTGCTTGTTATTGTTATTCTACATGGGGAACGGTAAGTGCAGTTACATATGTTAAACAGGTTAACTTTTTAATTCGGAAAAGCAACGATTTGAGCATAATTACTCGGAAAACTATTTACCTCTCATGCTTGACATGTCTCTTGCCCTGGTTATAACCTTTCGGTCAATTAAGACAGTGTGCTGGGAGGAAGGGGCACTCAGACCTTTCAAGCTTGAGGCTGCCTTAACACAGTTAAACCCCCAAACCGTAGAGGCGATCCAAGAGGCTGCTAACCTGCCGGACGAGCTAAGACTAAGCCGAGTCGACAGGAATACTCAGAAACTCACATTCCACGCCTCGTTCTGGAAGGATGGTAAAAACATCAACAGGAGCCCCCAATCCAGGAAAGCAGAAAGAAGTCATTTAAACACTGCCCGACAAACCCGGCCACCAAAACTACGTCATGGTGTATAGATGTTGGCTTTAGGCGCCCCCAGGGGGAAACTAAGGAAGGATATGAATATGCAGTTTTGATACTCCATGCGCTCACTGAAAACCTGAAGCAGTTTAAAGGCTCCCTGAATCCACCAACGGGAGTGTTTCGCCCCCAGATAACCATAAATAGCTGACTATATAGCTCCACCAGAACCAACGGAACGGACAAAACAGTACCATATGGTTCTCGAGCCTGAACCAGCCATCGCCAGCGATGACTCCAGTCCTGTGAAGAGTGATTTTAGACACCCGTGGCCGAGACTGCCTAGTTACAGATCCTAATCAGTAGCTTCCCATTTTTTATCTGTGTCGACTCCCGGCGGGGGGCGTTCAAATAAGACAAGAATTTTCCTGTTGAGACGGACTGCTTGTAGTAATGACTGCCCGGCGCCTTTTTGACCCTTCGCCTATTGTCGGCGCCGCCTACTCAGGCAGCCACGAAGAACTCCAGCTCCCCGTAAATCAAGCTGCACAATTGAACTACATCGGAATTGGCTCACTAAAGCATTTGTCGGCATCAGATCTTCTTGCCTGATAAACAGCATCTACTCGCTGGGTGCCACTTATTTCAACAGAAGCCTCGGACCATTTCTTTCATGCAGTCTCGACACATATAGAAAATGATCATACCCTTTTTGCCCTTCCTTTACTTCTGTTCCCACGGAGACTCCACGTCAGAATTATTCATGTCATGTTCCATTGTCACAGTACCTCACCAGATCTATAAAATAGTGCTTTGCGGGATAATTCAGCTGTATGTGTTATATCAGTAGTATTTCTTCCTCTTGAAACAGCGAGTAAGGTGGAATTTTGCGTCTTCCCCTCTCATCTCTGCAGCAGCTAAGAACGTCGAGATGTTCCTTTTGCTTTCTATCCAAAGCAACGATGCTGAGAAAATCTTCAAACGTTCGTATTTACATTTCCATGGCAATATAACGGAGAGTGTTTTAAGAAACGGCTACGAGTACTATTTTACTTCGTCCACCAAATGTGGTTCACGGTTAGAGGCTTTTCACACGAGTTTTGAAATAATTAAACAACCACGAGGAAGCGCCTATTTGTTGAAAGAAGCCACGAGGTTTGAGACCTATTTTATTCTGTTTTCTCTTAAGAATTTTCCTTTATCCTTAATAAGTAATTACTTATTCGTCAAGCAAGATTAAAATTCGTTGAGATTTCATTTGTCAAGTGCAAAAATAAAGAATATTAGTGAAGATGTATGTGGCTAGCCCCTTATTTTCGTATTTTTCCATGTTTCGATCCGGTTGGACAAGATTTTAAGAACTATTTTAATGTTGTAAAAAAAAACTGTTTAATTGGTAGCTTTATGTTGGCAATAATGATCACAGCAAGTAGATAAAAATTCTCTTCTGCCACTATTCAGTGTAGTAAATAAATTAATTATTACGATTTTTATTTTCGATTATGACATTTACACAGCGATATGAAATGGTCATTATAGTTTAAAAAATTTATTGTGGCACAATTAATTAAAAATAATTAATATTTAGCTATATATTTTACTACATCTGGTGTACTATCACTAATTTTCTGTATCTAGATGATTCTGGTTTTTTTGGAGATACTACCTTGAGGAGCATTCTATCGGGGATGTCCAGTGTAGACTAAAATATGTTTTTATCTACAATGGACTGGTGTCTCAGTCCTCATTCCAGATCTGGTGTCTCGGTGCTTTTATCGATAGCTAAGTTTATACTAGTATAATCTATTTGAACATAGGTCTGTCCGCAGAAAATTTATTTGGTTTGTACCTGTATCCAGCCATAAAATATATGAAAGATATTTTACATATTAATAACATAGAAAACATTAAGGAAAGTTTTTTTTGCCAGCTGGAGCACGTTTTATGGCAGTAAATGATAAACCACATTAAGATGTGCAGATATTTTGTACACTTGAACAACTTTCTCCTAATGTTTTCAAAATCGTTGGTATATTAAATCATCTAAAGTATTTGCAAACTATAAAAAACATCCAAAACGTTTTCGTTATATTCACTGGAAGCAGTAATTTTAATTCCCATTTTTCAATACTGAGTTGAACAATCTTTGATTATAGCTGAGGTAAAATTCCTTCCCTGATCCGAACGTAATTGAAGAGGCACTCCGAACTTGGAAATCCAATGCTGTATCATCCTCTCTGCTACTGTGACAGCCTCTTGATCAGGAATAGGATACGCTTCAGGCTACTTGTTGAAGGGATCAATGACAATGAGGATGTATTTGTTGCCATCAGCAGTTCGTGGCTGAGGTCCTAAGGCGATACGTTCAAAAGGTGCTCGTACATTGTAAGGTTGTAACTTCCCTCAGCCAAAGAACCTCTATGTAAAGAAGGAAAGGCTCCATAGACGTAATGTAAACCACTTTGTCTGCAACGCCGCTACAAAGAAAAGGGAACATTCGCCAAGGGATTTGGCGACGGAATCTGTTGGCGAAAATTTCCCCTCTGTGATACGCCGGTTCTTTGGTACCTAGCCGACATTTTCCCCCTCCGCAACGTGTATAGGAAATTGAGGAACACGGGTTAATCGTTCTTTGACTTGTCGCGATAATTTAAACTCGGAAAGGATGAAATATTAGGTGAAGTTTCACTTTCACTGGCTGTTGAACTTCCATTGTCCATATCGCTACTTGAAACCAAAGAACCTATTCTTTTTTAAACTCTTGCTAAACGTAACTGTCGAACCTGTCCAAACCAACTTCGACATTCAGCTTCGAGCTTTGGCGCTTTTTGGCGACAGATATTTCACGCATGCGCAGTTGTTTCCCTTTTCGTTGAAAGGGAGCCACTTCTGCTTCTGCGAAGTTTTCCTTCTTAACAGTACATATTCTTTGCCTCAGCTGCGTCTCTTCGGTCCTTTCCGACATGCACAGGCATCGAAAGATCAGCACCAATTTTGCACGTCATCCTTTGCATTATTCTAGTAGAAGCGCTTACGAACTGTGTGCAAAGTCTTCATTATTCCGAAGTGACCTCCTGTAAGGCTGTTATATAGTTCTTTAAGGACATCCGGGATCTTGGAAGTATCGGTTGCCATCGGAAAGTCTTACCATCATCCGATTCGAATCTGGAGTGAGTCCCAGAGAGCCCAATATTGTTTCGTCGTGGGACTATAGTTCGAACTGTCATGCCAGGTAAGTTTTCTGTTTGATGTCTCCATTAAATCTATCATGGGTTTAATGTCGCCATCTTCCAGCTGGTCTTTCCTCACTTTCACTCCATGGGTCTCGATCAGCCGATGTTGATGTTGTAATTTGTCGTGCGAGCGGATTAAGCAGCTAGTATTGTGATGTTGTCTTGTACTATGTGAACAGGTTTGATTCGTTCATCATTAATTCCGAATAAGGCTATGTCCTCAGAGGTAGAATGCAGTTCGTTATTTTTAAAGTCCAAAGAAAAATTGTATTTCTTTAGAAAGTCCAAAACGAGTATCCAAGGGTCTTTTATCTCTGCTACATATGCCTTGGGATGATAAGCGGCACTTCCAAACGTGATGTTTACGTTTAATTTTCCTTCGATGTCGATCTTCTCGGCGGACACAGTTTGGGGGTTAACGAAGAGCGGCGTCCAGATAAGTTTACTTTCGAGTTGTTGAGCCAAATCTTTTCGGATGATGGTAACATGGGTTCCCGTGTCGATCGTCATATTGCAGGGAACTACTGTAAACACGCATTAATCTTAAAAACAAAATTTTATAAAAAGAACGGAATTAGAGAAACTCCTAACTTGCTATGACAGAAGTATTTCCATAAAAGATATTTAAGGAAATTAAGAAGTGATGGAAAATAAATCTAAAATGAAATTTTTATTCCTGGTGATGTTTTAATATTTTGGAAAACATTATTCCTGTTTGTGCTGGAATACTAGATATAAAGAACTGTAAAAAAGAAAAGGAGCAAAATATACTTGTGTTTGCAGGGAACTCCATTGATGTGTTCCATAATGACAAGTCCATTACTGCAGCCACTCACTGCAGAAATTTGAAGCGCTTTAAACTGGGGCTTTTTACTATCTGGCAATTTCCACCTCGCGAGATGGCCATTAATTAGTTTCCTTCCTTCTTGATAGGCACGGTCTTAACATATGTGCGCTTGGATGTTCTGCAGTTTCTTCGTATGTGCCCTTCTGCACCGCAGTTCCAGCACTCTTCGGTCGGTTTCATGTTACCAATATTCCGTCTCAAGGCAATCAGTTGTCTTGTTAAATCATCTAGACGAGCAGCCATTTGATCCACTAGCACTTGGACTTGCGCAGCTCTGATTATGTGCTGTCTCGAAATTCATGGCGAACACCAGAGCACTTTTTAAGTCCTTCACATCAGCCATTCGTAGTACTTTTTGTATTTGAGGACCCGGATGCTGTCGATGAAGTACTGCAAGGACAGGATTTCCCTCATTTCTCTCGGACACTCCGTAAAGGCGAGCTGAGACAGCCTTTTAACATTCGTGGCGAGCTCCTGGAGTGTTTCAGTGAGCTTCTGTAGACGGAACTTTAATTGAAGCCTGCTGTAGTCTTTCAAACATTTCTCGCCAAAGCGCAGCTCCAACGCTCCGGACAGAGCTTCGAAGTCTGGTCTTTGGTTTTCGGGAAGAGTCTGCAGGCTATCCGCCTCGTCTGTTTTCAGAGAAGCGGCGAGATGATAGGCCTTAGCTTGGGAATCTCATCCGTTTGCTTCCGCCACTATTGAAGATTGTGTTTTATATATTTTTCGAGAGGTCTTTCCATCATAGATGTAGATAACTTCAGTGAGATACGAGCAGGCATGGGTAAAAATTTTAAATCGTCAGAATTGCTCCCTGCCGTCGCTACGAATTTCTTTAAAATATCAACTTCCTTCACAACTGCAGAAACCCTGTTATTAATTTGTTGTTGGACGGCACAAACTCTTCCTTCGATTCGTTATTCCACAACAGAAACTGTCTCTTCTATTCGTTCTTTGACAGAGCAGACTCTGCAATCGATTTGTTGTTCCACTGCCGAAACTCTCTCTTTTATTTGTTCTTTTAGAAACTTTTTCGTCAATTTGTCCAACTTTATTTTCAACCGTGTCAGTTCTGCCTTCCACAGCCTCGAATTTGTTTTCTATTATGCAGGTAATTTTTTTTGGATTTCTTCTTTACCTGCTTCAATCTTTTCTTGTATGGCTTTCATCACTTCTTTAACTGAAACTTGACCAGCTTTCACCTTCTCTTTAACGTATTCTCGACATGCTCTCATCTCCTCTTTAACCAAATCTTGACCAGGTTTAGTTTCTTCTTTAAATGCAGAAAAGGCTGCCATAAATTACCTTAATTGTTCTTCCATCGCTCTTGTAATTGGCATTCAAATCCCACTTTTGACACGAAAAATTGTTGCGTGCATACGGGTTCGTAATGGAAAGACTGCACAAGTCGATAAAAAGTTAATAAAATTTATTCATTTCTCAAGAATTAAAAAAAATGCTGAAATATTTCCTCAGAGATATTCGTACAATATCACAATATCTCACAGCAGTTAAATTTTGAACTACTGAAATGTTGAATACAGCTTAATTCAAAATACAGAGAACGTTAATTCGATCTCACAACGACTTTGCTACAATCAATAACAGCACTAAGTAAACAATACAGTTCGCTTAAAACAACAACTGAACTAAGAACTTCGGCTCTTATAAGCGTTTTAATCATCACGACAATATTCTGGTCAAGTCTACTTTCTCGATTTTTCTGGAAAGCAAAACAGTACAAATACAAGATATCTATTTATTAAATGTTAAATACGCGCGCTCTTGTATTTTTACTTTTCCAGCGTAGCCTTCTCTTACAATTCGTCACGCGCTGCATTGCACGAGAAAATAATACAATTTAATTACAATTCTACTAAAATAAGCTAAATAAATGCAAATCCGTAACAATATATATATATATATATATATATATATACACACCATTCTTTTAGGAAGAATATTCTGTTGCAGCAGAGGCGTAGCTAGGGTTTTCAGCACCCGGGGACAACTAAAGATTTTGCGCCCCTTTCCGTGTTCCGAGAATGGAAAACATTTCATTCTAAAATTTGTAGCATCAATTTGGTGCCCCCTGGATGCTGCGCCTGGGGGTAGATGTTCCCCCTTGCTCCACCCTAGCTACGCCCCTGTGTTGCAGAGTACTTTTGTTTTAATAAAGAGAAACTTATGCCCGATGTAACTGAAAAGTTTTTTCAAATTATTACCAATCTGAACATGAATTTTGATTAATTCAAAGTTTCAAATTGATATGCTTCTCCTTGCATTAAATTTATATTAAATAATAAAAATCCTTTATATTACTAAAGTATCCTTCATATTACATAACAGAAGGGCATCTGAAAATTACATTTGGTCAATGAAATAGCTAAAAAAATCAGTATGCCTCATTTTAACATCAATTCATAAAGTATGTTCTAGAACTTTCTTTTTTTATTCAGTGATCTTAACTAAAATAGACAGATACTGCTTTAGATTTAACCTATTTGAGTAAATGTATTGCAAGTGCAGAATGATTACATTATTACACGACATGACATTTAGCAAAGTATTTCTATTAAGAACTCAAAATAGCCTTTCACCATGCTTCAAAAGGATTATACTCTCTCCATTTAAAAAACAGTAAAGAATACAAAACACCAGTGAAACCCCCTTTGTTACCACGCGGTATCCAAAATTTGTATGTTTGAATTACATCGCCCAACTAACCATTTTATTCTTATCTGCACTCACTGTCTGTCAACAAAGCGTAACATTACAATTAGAAGTTTATTCAGTCTACTGCTGTTTGAAATTACAGATGGTAGTTGCATAACTTTTAATTTCTCTGAATTAATAGCTAGAACTGTTTCATTAAAAATCAAATTTTATGCTTTTTAAGAAAGCAGAAAGATTCACAAGCTGAATTTTTCAAGCCATGCTTCCATTAAAATACTTCATATAACTATACTTTTAATAACTTTGTTTAAAAAATTAATACTTCAGTTTAGCTTAAAAATAATGTATTTACATTTTCTTATAATTTTATTCCCCCCTTCCCACAGATTTACAAATAAAATATGTAATAGATATAAGCTTAGTTTTTACAATGCACCCAAAATTAATCACTTTCAAACTATATCATGTTTCAGAATTAATTCTATGGAAAAAGATCATACAAATGAATTATTCATTCTTGAAATGTGTAGTATCTGTTAAAAGGTTCCCATTTTATTAAAAAAATTTCCGTTTGCAAAATAATTCTTATTATCTATCAGCTAAAACTTGGAAGTTTTTAAACTTATACAATGCTCACTTGTATTATCATAAAATAAAATGAAGTTCTGGAATAAAAGTAAATAAATAATTTCAAAGTTCAATAAAGTTGTAATTGTTTATATGAAAAATTAATTTAATATTTTCAGTATGAAATAATCAGATGAATTCGCATGTATAAACGAAGCAATTATGATGCCGCAGTCAAGGTTCATATCCTGAAAACAAATACTGCTGTTAGATGAATTTTAAATGTAAGGCCTGTAAAAATACCATTCATCTCGTGTCTAATTTATTAAATTGTATTTAGTGCAAAAATCTGAAGTTAGTATTCTCAGCACTTTTTAATAATGAATTTCACAACACATAACTATTTGATTAAATTATTCCTATTAAATTCTAAAAAATTAATTAGAAGCAACAAATTATCAAATTAAGAAAAATACGTTAAGCTAAGAAAATAAAGGTCCACAAAACTAATCCATAGTAGATAGAAATAAAAGATAGCATTTTAAAAGCATGTACACAAGTTACTTATTTCCTTTTTACATATTTACACATGTATTCCATAATAATAAACTTTAAATAAAATAAAGTCTTTTTCATGACATTTTAAGCATTTATTTGTATATGTTGAATTCAAAATGCTTTTCATTTTATAAACCTATCTATATAGTTTATTAAAGATTTTTCAAATTTTCTGCTGCGTTGATAATCAGCTTACTTGATTTCAAAATTGCAAGCATTTCTATTATTGGTTAAAAAAATCTTTTTTGTTAACAAGTTATAATGGGGCAAAAACTTGTAAAATAAAATAAAATATTCGGTTTTCATAGATTAAAAAACTTTTTGTTTTCAGATACTTGTTTGCTATAGAGCAACTAAATTTAAATCCTTTGCGACATTTGAAATTGCAAATTACAGATTGTGAGATTAAGTTTTCCAATTCGGACTACTAAATGTAAGGGCCACTTTAAAAAAAAGTACTATTGTTATATTTCATGCTACATATAAACTGATTTTTAATTTTTTTCATAATCATCTTTCTTTAAACTCAATTCTTTCTATGCTGAAAAACGGCACTATCATATTTCAGACTTTAAACTGCTACAACTTCTTATTTCTTATATTACAAAATTGCATGTTAACCAAATTTAAAGCACACAATAGGCATCACAAAATTTCCCATAAATTCATATATGAAAGATATGAAATTTACACACCTTCTCCACAATCAATGCTATATAGTGTCAGAAGCTTTGCCTTTCCACGTTGTCTGCTTCTGATCTTGTTTTATAAAAACACATAAATACTTTTAAATTTTCACGCAGAGAATGATTTATTTTTTAATTTAACTTAGTGCTATTTTCTAAATAATGGTCACAATTTTTTGATAGTGTTATAAAATCTTAACATCATTACAAATAAGTATGATTAAAGGAAAAACATAAATGTGACATTGTTTTTTTATGGCTAAATTATTAAAAGATTCATTTCAATTCAAAAACAGTATCACTCACTTATAAACTGATACCAAAAAAGTATTTCCAATTATTTATAAATTTTGACATTTGCATACAAAATTGTGAAACAGACACGTGACAACAGAAAACTAACTTTATGCCACATTTATTTAGCACAGAATGCTAATTAAGAAGTTTATTCAATTTGTAATTTTATTGCAAAAGTGTCTTACTAGTAACATTGTGAAGCAAATAATAAGCTAATAAAGATACAGAAATAAAAATAATTTTTATTGTTTTTATAATAGTAATAAATAATTTATTACTCAGTTCATAATAAATTTATTATTTAATTCAAAATAATTTATTATTTAATTGATAAATTTTACATAAAATCTGAAAAAATAAAAGAATTGATTTTAAAATAACATGATGTAACATTTCATTAAATCTTGTATCTTGACTAGATCGAAAAATGAAAGAATGGTTGTTCCCTGTTTGCAAATGTAAAGCATGTTTCCTGAAAATATAAATAAATAAATAAATCATGCTCTTAAAATGTTTATATATATTATTTTAATAGATGTTTTAAACATTTGCTGTATAACACTTTTAATTACGTTTCTTTATAATAACTAATCTTAACTGATTAAGAATAGCTACGTACGAAGCACATTTTTTGAAATACATAAACTTTTAATTAAACACATATGTTTTTAAGTAAGATGGGATATAAAACTATGAATTTAAATAGGATATTACAGAAATTTTCATTAATTTTTAAAATATAAGCAATATTTTAAAAATTTTAGTGGAAATTTTCATTTACGCCACATCTCCTATAATAGATTCTAATGAATATACTTCAATAATTTTTACACAGTATATACATAACATACTTACCTGTGTTCTGTAGCAAAAGATTTGTTGTACTTATAAAAGGTTTTAAAATATTCCAAACTTGGCACAAAAACTCAAAATTAAAACAAAAATATTCCTCTCTTCTTCAAAATACTGTCAATAAAATCAATAAATAAACACAAAGGTGTCAGATTTTGCTACAGAACACAGCTAAAGATGAATAAAACATTTTGGCAAAATTTCATTTCAATATTCTAAATACATTTTGAGATATGAATGTAATCGCAAACAAAAGTAACGAAAAATCAGAAAATGCATTTAAAGATATTAATGCAGCACAAAAAAAAATTTGTAGCCACTTTAGACCTTTAAAATTCGCCATATTTGTATGTTAGGCCCTCTTTTATTTCATTTTTAACTAACTGATATGTAATAGACTATGATATTTAACTAATTTTGACTTTCTTTTAGCTTTTAGCTGGGTAACTGTTGCCTGTAGAGATTGGCGTTTCGATTGCTGAATTCGCTATTTGTCTGTTCCCATGTAGCTTTCAAACATAGTGCGATCAATTTCTATTCCTAGATTACTGAAAACAGGTAAAAGTCCTAAATATCCTGAATTAAATAATAATAAAGCAATATGTGCATGAAGCAATAATAAAGCAATGTTTTCAGTTGGACAAAAGTTTCTTTAGGTAAAATAGTCCACAAAAGGTTGTTAAAACTCTCATTATTGTCCTGAGTGTTCCCATGTAGGCATTTTATCAGCAAATTCTTGTCACACTGTGAAAGATACGTTGCTTTTACAGCTTTTATAACTGAATCTGGGAGACCTGGTGATTTTTCCTGAAATGGTTTCCTGATATGTTTTGGAGTTCACGATTTTTTGAAGTAACAGCAGTGTACTGATTTCCACGGAAGTTACGCTTTTTAGTCCTCCTAGACCTCGCTTTTGGCATTTTCGATTGATTTATAATAAAAATCAACTTTGAAATAAGATAAAAAAAAACAAGAACCAAAAACAAAAATATCAAGAAATAGCAAATAATTAACTACAGCGAGATATCGCGAAAAGAATGCAAACAACTTTCAAACGATAAAAGTGTTGCTGCAAAGAATATGTACTGTTAAGAAGGAAAACTTCGCAGAAGCAGAAGTGGCTCCCTTCCAACGAAAAGGGAAACAACTGCGCATGCGTGAAATATCTGTCGCCAAAATGCGCCAAAGCTCGAAGCTGAATGTCGAAGTTGGTTTGGACAGGTTCGACCGTTACGTTTAGCAACAGTTCAAACAAAGAATAGGTTCTTTGGTTTCAAGTAGCGATATGGACAATGGAAGTTCAACAGCCAGTGAAAGTGAAACTTCACGTAATATTTCATCATTTCCGAGTTTAAATTATCGCGACAAGTCAAAGAATGGTTCATCTGAACCCGTGTTCCTCAATTTCGTATACACGTTGCGGAGGGGGAAAATGTCGGCTAGGTACCAAAGAACCGGCACATCACAGAGGGAAAATTCTCGCCAACAGATTCCATCGCCAAATCCCTCCTTCTTGTGATCTTCAATCTACGACTAATATCGACTTCTATGAGTCTTAATTAGTAAATCAAACTGATTGCCATAGGCCAATAGCGGTAGTAATTAAGAGATGATGCCCTCTGGCATCAACACCCGGAGGCGAGAAGGGTAAGCATAATCAGATTAGCAATATTAAACTGGCATTGTTACATCAATGGCATTTGAACTTGAACTCAGGCAATAATCTTTACAGTTGCAGGAAGTAGGAAGTCATTCTGTTAATGCATGGCATACTACGGTAATTTTATTCCCGACATGGCATAAATCAGCAGTTTTAAGGCAAAGAAATTTAAGCAAAATTAGGCAGGATGTTCGTTTAAACTTAATTAGCAATTAACATACAAAATCAAATCGTTCTTATTCATGAGTTGATAGCAACTACACCGTTGACATCGTAGCTCAGAGTGAGCTGACAGTCAAAGAACCCGAGACTACGTTGCATGCTAATCGGAACTTGGAAGTTATACATTTTCACAGTTATCTTTCAATTATAAGCACTGAAAACACTTATTTAAATGATTTTGGCAGATCTTTCAGATGAAGTAACCTTATTGGTTATCGATGGTCACTTGATCGAAGAAAAAATTTTTCATTAACATTGAATAAGTAAAATAATTGTAAAATAATCAAAGTCCATAAGCTTTGTCAGGAAAAAATAACAAAGTCCATAAGCTTTGTCAGGAATTTGCAAAATAAAAATATTTACACGATTTACAGTTTTTACCACCATAATACATTGTGGTGAATCGATCGTGGACGTTTGACCACCGATTCCACAGTGGGATCATAATCTGTTAGTTGCCTAATTGCAGCATATGGAGAGTTTTTTATTGCTTCGAAAAAGTTATGAGCTGTTATGAGAATTTGGTTGTGAATTGGTTCAATTCCTAAGTCCGAGTGAATTTGAGAGTTTCGAACGAACCATGGTGCGTT